>JAHKKF010514745.1:0-27000 GCA_019740295.1 Labeo calbasu
ACCCTTATTTCTTGGCTGGGATCATGTAGAGCCCTTTGAAGCTGCATTGAAACTGCAATTTGAACCTTCAACTCTTTGATCCCCATGAATACTCATTGAGAAAAATCCTGGAATGTTTTCCTCAAAATCCTGATTTTTTTTTTCAAAATAACTTACACAGTGTCCCTAACGCTGCTGAATAAAATGCGACAAGGTCCTGAGAATTCCAGTCACTTTTTTTTCTCATTATTAGAGCTGAAACACAATGCACTGGTGCAGAAGTACAGCAGTGGATTGTGAAATCCACATCTACCTTTAAGTAAGAAACACAGTCTGGAATCGTTGAGCAACTGCTCCCGATGGGTTTCTGAACTAATATAAGGCCAAGCCATTCACTGTTGCAGTGGTAAGGAAGGAAAAAACATATCACATTAGCTTAGCCTGAAGAAATAGATAAGGCCATGGAAAAGAAACTGGCTGGGGTACATGATTGGCAAGCTGCAGGGTGCTCTGACTGACAGTAGATTTTGGAGTGCTTTATTTTTAGCACCTAAAAACACTTCATCTAGTGGGTAGAAAACCATACACTGAGACCGAGAGGAAAGAGAAAGGGGGGGAAAGTGTGAGAGGAAAAAAAAAAGTGTGAAGGGAGACATGGTGTCCTTTCTGTAAATGAACGTTGGTGTGTTGCAACTTTATCATTAGCTTGAGAAGAAGCCATTCAGGCTTAATTATCCTCGTCCTTGGCTACGAGGACAGGAATCGCGTTCGCATGCAGACCCACGGAGGAAGAAAACACGGATCGCTTTCTCCTCATTGGAAACCCCAGCAGACCTGTGCATCTTAGCGCAACGCGTCTCGCCCAAAACACGACTGATGCGTATGATGAGCTGGACTGGGCCGGGAGAATTGGATCTTTTAATCTTGCAAAGTGGGAGAGGAACTCACCAGGCAGAACTGATTGAATTTTTGCTCCTTTTTTCTTCTCTGAGCAAGTCCAGAATTGGGGCAATAAAGTTATAACAGCATTCATTACTTTTCGCTGAGTGCTGGGACATTAGTGTCTTCTCGCGTCTTTCCTTTTGCCTTTTTCTCCATCATACCCACATCAGAGGGCCGGGTGAAATTCAGGTTGCTTTGATTGCAACCATTTCCACATAGACATTCATCCACTTCAGTGCTAACCTACAACTGTAGATACTCCTGATAGCGCTGGGGTATATCACTGCTTCATGACAACTGAAAGTGAAGCCTATTTCACCTTCAGCTGACTTGTATTGAATCTTTTATTGATTCTCTTTTTTTTTTTTGGCATAATCAGCCAACGTTAATTCTACATTAGTGGCTGTACTTAAAGATAAAAACAGAATAACTACACTCTAAAAATGCTGGGTTGTTTGTTGTTGTTTTTTTAACCCAAATTTTGGGTTCAACTTGTTTGGTCATTTTTCTGGGTTATTTTTAATATTTTTTACCCAAGTGCTGGGTCATTTTTAACGCTGGGTCAAGCCAGTCTCTGACGAAACAAACCAGCTGCTGAATTACAGTCTGTTGGAACGTGGACTTTTTGAGTCAGGAGAGACCAGTTTGTATACATTTTATTTAGTTTATAAAGTCTTTACTGTGTTGTAAATTGTATTATTTTACACAACGCAACATAAGGACGAGATGTCAGTCAGCAGCATCAGCAGCGGTTGTTTTGCAGGATGGAAACACGTTTTGCCTTGCATTTTATTGGTTATTGTACTAAGTTTAATTTAGTTTGATATTAAAATATGTTCTCTAATGTCAGTACTGTTTGTTTATGGGCAGGTTTTGGAGTCAGTCACTGCATCTTTCAGTAAACTGCTGTATTCTCTATTCACCCAAATAAATTCAATTTGTCTTGTATTTTGTCCATGTGTTCTTGCTTAATCATAAATGTTCATCTTCTGATTTATTGCTGTTGCCTCTAGTAATTCTGTGTTTTTTGTAAGTTCCAGTCCATTTTAAATCAGCAATATTATAATTTTTAATAATAAGAAGAAATACTTCTAATACGTAATATTACAATGATTTCTACAGAATCATGTGACACTGAAGCCTGGAGTAATAGATGTCTAAAATGTAGGAATAATTTAATAAATATTAATATATTATAAATATTAATAAATCACTACTATTTCACAATATTACTGTTTTACTGTAGGTTTGTTCAAATAAACAACCTTGTTAAGCCTTGTATCTAACAAAATTTAGTGAGGTTTATGCTTAAAACAAACAAAATACTAGCATCATTTAAATCTTTAATATTATCCTTTTTTTTTTATACAAGATTTCTCTCAAGTAAATGTATCTCATTTATCATGTTTAAATAATATTCCAAAAATAGACCAAAAGAGACCAAAAATACAGATAAATAAAACTAATTTTACAGTTTGTGTACAGATGCCTATGTAGAAAGTAGACAAAAAAGCACCTCACTAGGTTTTGGAACAGAGCTCGTTTAAAAAAAAACAAAAAACATATGTTGTCTAAAATCATGTGACAAATGTAATAATTGGTCTGACAACACACACACACACACTAAAGAGGAGATCAGGCAACATCCACTGTGTCTGGACAATCCACAACATGGCAATTACAAGACACAACACTGGGTATTATGAGATAGTACATCTAATATATGTGCCCACACACACACACACACACCCCTTCTGTATATCCGGCACAGTGGGAGGTTATATGAGAAGAATGACCTTCTTTTCTACCGAACAGAAATTCCATCCAGCTCAATTTTACAGGTGTAACAAACTCTCACACAGAGAAAGAAAGAGAGAGTGCACTTCACACCAAGCTAGACTGAACTGAAGCAGTTCAAAGATTAAATTCCTTATATATAACCATAAACATTGACAAACTGCGCAGAGTTACTTGACATTAGCAGTATGGTAATTACAGAAACTATTAGCAATTACTGTTGATCCCAATTTTATTGATGCTTAATTGGATATGCTGAGACTTTTATTTGTTTGCCGTTTCAAGTATTTGAGTCGACATCACTGAACTTACATAAACATCTGATTCTTCTCCAGAGAGAAAGTGTTGGTTTGTTTGGTTTTTCATCTGTCATTTCATCCAAGCAAATCAGATTGGTGAACCTCTGTCAGTGAGGAAGACGTTCACATTTCTCAGAAGAAAGCAGATTGAAACGTGTCTTCTCTAGTTTTCCTAAATACACTCTTCTTTGCTTAATAGGGTCAGAAGCTATTGTTAAAACATCTGGCTATGCAGATTGTAACACTAGGCAAGGTTACACACTGTCACGCCTCTGTCATGACAGTTTTCAATATCCATTTTGATTCTCTTCTTCTGTTCTTCTTCTGAGTACGACTGTGTTAATGGAATACTAGCATACTGCATATTGTGCTGTATAAAGTGTATACTACAGAATATATATTTTAAATAGCATTTCAAACAGTACACAAAATGCAAAATGTACAGTTACATTCTGCATACTGCTACGACTATAAGGCATAACTTAAAAACAATATTCACTGATAATGGCTGTCTACTATTTTAATATAGTATGTATGATAAATATACTGTATACTATTTTTTCCAAATAGTAAATGAAAAAAATTAATATTAGAAATTATTAGAAATATTAACTGTTGACAGGAGAACATAAAAATCTTGGTTCACGTTACTTGGAACTGGAAATAGAAAGTTCAATTGAAACCACTGCATTTCAGTACACAGTATTTAGCACTGTGCTTTGGATATATGCATTCTGGCAAATGTAGAACATATTGGTATTCTATGCATAGAACATTTGCATACCGTGCGCGGCATACATTCTGCATACTACTTTCTGTCAATAATAGTAACTGGCATGCCATTCTGAATATACTCTGAGTCTTAATTTGTTTTCAGGAAGTCACAGTGGAGCTCTTGATGGTTGGAATTAATACGAGGTGTGCATATTGCACAGAGTCACAGCTTGTGGGAAAGAACCCAACAGGTAACTGTAGTCAATTTGGTAGGTAAATTATTAGCAGGCTCTTGTAGGTATTAGCCCATTGTGTCCAGGCCTGTCTGTCAGCTGCAGTGCAATACTGTAATTAAGTGCCTGGTTCTACAGAGCATGTAATCTCCTGCTTCGCACCAGTGATGCGTTGCACTCTGGGAGTTGTAGTCAGCGACAGGATTGATGGCTGCCATATGTAGTCCATTTATCACTGGGTCTGTTTGAATTCCCTTTAAAATGAGACAGGAGCAACAGAGGGGATGGACAGAAAACACACACACACACACAAAACACCTGAATTAAAATAGAAAGCAAGGGTATGTGTGTGTGCATCGACTATCAATCTATCCATCCTATAGATGAACAACAGACATATATAGAACCATTAAACAACAGACAGAATGACAGAAAATGACAGACAAACAAAAGCACAGATAGAACGACAGAATGACAAACAGAATGATAGACAGACAAAAGAACAACAGCTACAAAATTAGGCAGAGCAATAAAATGACAAAATTAACAGACAGAATAGAACGACAAACAGACAGAAGCATAGGTAAAATGACAGACAGATATAAAGATAGACAGGACGACAAACAGATGGATAGAATGACAGATTGAATGTCAGACAAATAGAATTTTAGACAGAACGACAGACAGAATGATAGAACAACAAAGAGAATGACAGAAAGACAGACAGAACAACATATACAACAACAGACAGACAGAGAATGACAGACAGAAAAAACAGAACGACAGAATGACATAAAATAGACAGACAGAAAGACAGATAGAACGACAGACAGAACAGTCAGACAACGATATATAGAACAACAGACAAAACGACAGACAGAACAACAGACAGAGAACAACAGTTAGACAGACTGAATGATATATAGAACAGACAAAAAGACAGAACAATAGATAGAACTACAGACAAAGAGAATGATAGAACAACAGACNCAGAAAAAACAGAACGACAGAATGACATAAAATAGACAGATAGAACGACAGACAGAACAGTCAGACAACGATATATAGAACAACAGACAAAACGACAGACAGAACAACAAACAGAGAACAGTTAGACAGACTGAATGATATATAGAACAGACAAAAAGACAGAACAATAGATAGAACTACAGACAAAGAGAATGATAGAACAACAGACAGAACGACAAAACAACAGACAGACAGACAGACTGACAGAACAATATACAAAACAAACAGACACATACAATGGATAGAACTACAGACAAACTACAGACAAAGAATGACAGAACAAAAGACAGACAGACAAACAGAGAGAATGACAGAAAGACAAACAGAACAATATATAGAACAACAGACAGACAGAACAATGGAAAGAACTACAGACAGAAAAAATGATAGAACAAAAGACAGACAGACAGACAGACAGGCAGAGAGAATGACAGAAAGCCAGACAGAACAATAAATAGAACAACAGACAGACAAACAGATAAAACAACAGTCAGACAGATAGATAGACAAATCAACAAACAGAACAACACTTAGACAGATAAACAGAACAACAAATAGAACAACACACAGACAGAATGACAGATATAACTACAGACAGAAAGAATGATAAACAAAAGACAGACAGAGAGAACAACAGAAAGACAGACAGAACGAGAGATAGAACAACAGACAGACAGAAAAATGGACAGAACAACAGACAGACAAAACAACAGATAGAAGAACAGATAGACAGAACGACAGATAGAACAACAGACAGAATGACCGACATAACTACAGACAGAAAGAATGATGAACAAAAGACAGAGAGAACAACAAAAAGACAGACAGAACGACAGACAGAACAACTGATAGAACAGACAGACAAAACGACAGATAGAAGAACAGATAGACAGAATGACAGATAGAACAGTCAGACAAATAGAATGACAGACAGAATAACAGTCAGACAGACAGATCGACAGAGAACAAGTCAGACAGACAAAAAATACATAGAACAACAGACAGACAGAATGACTGATAACACTACAGACTTAAAGAATGATGAACAACAGACAGAATTATATAGATAAGACAGAACAACAGACAGAACAACAGAGAACAACAGTCAGATAGATAGACAAAATTATATATAGAACAACAGACAGAAAGACAGAACAACAGAAAGAACTAGACAAAACAACAGATGTCAAAACAAAAGACAGACAGACAGAATAGCAGAACAACAGACAGACTGAAAGAATGATAGAACAACAGACAGACAAACAAACAGTGAGAACGACAAAAAGACAGACAGATAGAACAATAGATAGAACGAAAGAGAATGACTGAAATAACAACAGATAGACAAACAAACAGATATTTGCAATGTAAATTAAGTCAAGATAACTTCTATCTCAGGAACTCCTGTGGTTCAGTGAACTGGTGAAAAGTTTATACGGAACTTGATGCTGTTCATTGGTGGCCTCATGTTTCTAATGTGGGTGTGGGTGTTTTGGGGGGTTTTGGTTGGTGTTTATCTGTGCAGTTGCTGTACGTGGGGGTTCTGTAATGATTTGCCCACACACTGAGAAAGAATTGTCTTGTTATAGCCGACTGACCACTAACCACAAACATACACACACAGCACAGGAGACTCTCTTTGTCTTCGACACAAACAAACTCTCAAATCACAAACTCAATTGTTCTTACTCTTATATCAAAGAGAAATGGCCACAGACATGTATCCATTTTTGCCCTCTTTCTCTCTCACGACCTGTCTTCCTCCCTCTTCTGTATCCCTCCCGCATGCACACCCAGAGCAAAAGGCTGTGAACAACACCCAGACCGTTCTCTAAAGCCGCTGCATACGAAACCTCTCCGATAAGGGAGGGTGTCTTCTTTCAAAACAGCTTTTAGCACTCATTTCTTGGAAGTGCCTCTCTTGCTTTCCTTCTCTCTCTCCCTCTCGCTCGCTCAGTCACCGGCACCGTTTCACGAATCAAGAGCTCCTCCTTCTGGTTGGAAACTGTGCCTGTGGCTCATCTCGCTCCCTTGTTAACCGGATTCAAATGACTTATGAATTTTTCTTAAATTATTTATCGACTAATTTCCATGATGTTTACCCGGAGTTTATTAAGGGAAGCTGCCCTAACACGGCCTTGTCAGAATCCATCACTTCCCATTTAAAAGTCCCTCTCAGCCAATCATTTCAGAGAAGAGACTATTCATCCAAACGATTGACTCAAATAAATGATATTTGCTCAGGTTTTGTCATCCGATTAGTCCGCTATTAAGTGTGATCGCAAACATTCGACTGCTTACAAGATGGCGTTACCGGCTTCCATTCTGGTCGTCCCAAATAAACCGCCGGCAGTTCTCAACTCCAGAGTTTCCAAGTGTGCATGTGCCCATGACAGATATGAAAAGGACTCTGATAACGGCACGTTATTCATGTTTCTGAATAGATGTATTATGGCAGTGGGAAAGAAAGGGACTGTTGGTGCGTCTGTGTAGTCGGCCGCCTCTTTCCTCTCTAGACTGTTAATCCTATTTGGTGTGTGCAGTGAAAATGGCTGTCAATAGTTTAAGCTGATAAGCGAGAGAGGCAAAGGGTTTAACCACAGACCTCCAAACAGAGTCTGGTCTCCACAGAGCAGGGATAGAGTACTTTCATTCCCCCCTTTTTCCATTTTTTCCTCTCTCTCTCACTTACTGTCTCATTCCTCCTGCTCTCTGAATCATTCCAGCATTGCAAAGAAGCTCAGGGTGAACAGAAAATCTCATTTTTGTAAGTCATTTTATTCACTTCTCCCTTAATACTCTACACTCACACCCACTCGCCAAGATGAACGCGACGGTTTTGATAAGGTCAGACTGTATGCTGAACAGTTCTTAAAAACAGAAATAGTACATATATACCATATCTCAAGAGTTAATCCAGAAGGTTAAAGAGATCTGGGTCAGGAGAAAGCCCTGGACTGTTAAATAAAGAATGTGAATAGCATATTAAAGTGAACAATGCTGCAATGAAACGCGCTCCGGTTGCTCGAGCTCACCTTTCTGATGGACAAGGTAGCATTAGCATGCCATGTAGTGCTTAATGTAACTCATATAAGCCACATGTGGAGGTCTGGGTTACTGCGTGTAGCTAATGTTACTTTGCTCTACTGTCAGGATAGATGATATCTGTTCAAGGCACGTTTCAATCCTCTGGATGTTCTGCGGAGAACAGAACACAATTGTGCAGTGGGTTGAGTTGGAAAGCATTGATCTTGAATCTGACCCCTGCTGGAGGACAGGGGTAGAATTTCCATTTGAGAAAATGGAAAGACTAAGACGTTGAGATATGGTGGTACATTATACCGTTAGGCACTTTGATAGGTTGAGAAACTGGCTCGGTATTTCCCTTTTTCCTTGGAAAAGGTTAGGATTTTTAATTCAAATACATGGGCCACTCCACATTTGTCAATATCCTATACACTACTGTTCAAAAGTTTTGTTTTTTGTTTTGAGTAAAGACATTTTGAAGCACCATTTGAGCAGCAAATCAGCATATTAAAATGATTTCTGATGGATCATGTGACACTGAAGACTGGAGTAATGGCTGCTAAAAACTTAGCTTTGCCAAAAGAAATAAAGTATATTTTAAAATCTATATATTTAAATTAAATTATTTAAATAATATTTCAAAATTTTTATAGTAATTTTGGTCAAATAAATGCAGCCTTGGTGAGCATACAGAAATGGCTCAACCAAAAATGAAAAATCATTATTTACTCACCCTTTAATTTAATTTTATTTTAGTTTAGTTTAGTTTGTGCAACACAAAAGACAAATTTTTGAAGAACCTTAAAGGAGTAGTTCACTTCCAGAACAAAAATTTACAAATAATTTACTCACCCCTTGTCATTCAAGATGTTTGTGTCTTTCTTTCTTCAGTTGATAAGAAATTATGTTTCTTGATGAAAAACATTCAGGAATTATCTCCATGAATGGACTTCAATGGTGCCCCCAAGTTTGAACTTCCAAAATGCAAAAACAATCGGTCATTTTCAAAACAAATTTTGATTTATATATTTTTTAACCTCAAATGCTTGTCCTGTCCAAGTCTGTGTGAACTCTGGTTCAATATGGTCAATACAGTTAGGGTATGTCAAAAAACTCCCATCTCATTTTCTTCCCCAACTTCAAAATCGTCCTACATCGCTGCAAGAAGTACCGACCCAGTGTTTACAAACAAGCAAAGATCATCAAATGCCCATTACAAAAAAAAGTAATACATTGATGTAGAACGATTCTGACGTTGAAGAAGAAAACGAGACGGAAGTTTTTCGACACACCTTAACTGTACTGACCCGGATTACACAGACTACGCATGCGCATCGCAGAGACGAGACAAGACAAGCATTTGAGGTTAAAAAGTATATAAACTGTCAATTTGTTTAGAAAATGATCGATCGTTTCGCTAGATAAGACCCTTCTTCCTTGGCTGGGATTGTTTAGAGTCATTTGAAGCTGCATTTAAACTGCATTTTGGAAGTTCAAACTTGGGGGCACCATAGAAATCCACTATATGGAGAACATTCCTGAAATGTTTTCTTCAAGTAACAATTTCTTATCGACTGAAGAAAGAAAGACATGAACATCTTAGATGACAAAGGGGTGAGTAAATTATCTGTAAATTTTTGTTCTGGAAGTGAACTTCTCCTTTAACATACAGTAGATTGGTCTGAAAAGCATAGCAAAACTTCTGTTACAAAAAGAAAAATATAACACCATTACAAAATCTTATTGAAAATTAAGTTACTTATAATCTTATAATCACTGATCTTACATTTCACCATTGTTGTCAAATCAATTACATCTGGGCACCATTGATGTTTCATGAAATTCTATCCATAAAACCTTTTGTGGTCCATTTCAGAGATTTGATGAAGGGGAAGATTATCAAAGAAAACATCTTGGAATATGCATAGATTTCTTTTCACTTGTGGAAGCATGCATGAATAAATAACAGAATTTGGGTGAACTGCTCCTTTAAATATTTATCTGTTCTTCACACAAAACGATCATATCTCTTCAAAGATCTTATGTAAGTCATATAGAATACTTTAATGGTGCTTACAGACATTGAGGAGCATGAGCCCGAGAACACGACAACATGACACACTCATATTTGTGCGAACTATCCCTCGAAAGATGGAAACACAAGTGTATTTTTCTCTCTGGCAGTAATAGAGGCATTTTTGAGAGGGCACAAGCAGCAAAGCTGAGGGGGTCGGCGTTGGAGGGCGATTTTTTTCTTTGTGAAGTTGGCGTGATTGAAGTGTGAAACCGGAGCAGGAGCGGCAGAGAAAGCAGCAAAAATTGCAGACACCCGAGAGAACAGAGACCAGAATATCACACGCACACAAACAAAAACACCACAGTCATCGATAAATAACTGTGAGCGACTTGTTTGCTCTTCTTACGGGTGTATATTTGTAGACATTCCTTGCCCTTTAGGCTTTTAGAAAAGAGGGTGGCACAAAAATAGCAGTGGAAAAGAGAATATTATAATATGACGGAGAACAAAAGAGTGAGAGAGTCAGCTAGAGAGCGGGATATTATGTTATCATTAGGCTCAAATGTGGTCTCATAGGGCCTTAGTTAACGACTCTGTGTCTGCGCTCCGAGTGTGTGTGATCATTTGAGACAACACCTCTTCATTTCTATATTCCCCATACACTACCTCATTACTGTATCTCAGCCATCAGACCAACACTTAATTACCGCTCCCTCTGCAGAGTGCTCTTTCTGTGCGAAAGCATCCGCAGAGCAATAATACTCACTCCTCTTCTGGAGTTTCTCGGCTCAAAGTGATCATGTGTGTCTGCTAAAACACCTTGACAGGAAAATGCATCATCTATAGTCCGAGTTCCCATCAGCCCCTGCCATGTGCATTCTTGCGGTTTCTCTCGCACATAGAAGGGCTCACGGGAAGCCTGTGCACGAAAGGAGAGAAAGGGCCGGCGAGCGGAAGAGAAAGGGAAGCGAGGGACAAATCTGTTTCTCTGGTCTCTATCCAGGTGACTGTGGTGCTCTGCGACCGTGTGAGCGGGATGATCCGCGCTTGGGCTAAACTGTCCTTGGGAACTACGCCACGTTCCCCATCAGCCAGCCCCGACAGAGCTGGCAGCGCTCCACATGGGCGGCACTTTGGAGAGTCGGCTTCGAGAGGAAAGCAGGAAACGGAGAGAAGGGATGAAAAACAAGAAAGAAAGCATGAAATGAGATCAAGTCTTCGTGTTTGTCGGAGCGGCTGGGATGTAGAGGCTAATTAAGAGATGGATAACAGAGATTAGAAAGAGTGAGTGAAAGAAAGACGCCATTGCGAATGGATTCAGGATGGATTAGGTACCAACACACTAGGATGTGTTGCTTTCACGCAAGCACAAAACACAAAGTCTTTGTAAGTTTTTGCCTTCCACATGCATTGCATTAGAGCACAGCAAAGGTTGGCAAATATCCTAATATTGTCTAATTTAGCAGAGACTATTATTCGAAGCTATTTACAACAGGCAAACTGAATTATGAGAAATTACACAACGGTCAGGTGCAACTGAAAAAACAGCAGGATGCCAGTATACTCATCCCCTAAAACCTTTGGGTTGAACCTGGAAGACTGGAAGCCTCAATGTACTACAGGTACTTCTATTGTGTTATTGCAGAGCTTTTACAATATGAAGGCCTGAGTTTAAAAAAAAAAAAAAAAAAAAAGATAATTGTGAAATATATATATTTTTTAATTTAAAGTCAAAATTTTGAGATATTAAGTTGCAAATGTGACCCTGGACCACAAAACCAGTCTTAAGTAGCACCTTACAAACATACATTGTATGGGGCAAAATTATCTACTTTTCTTTTCTTTTATGCCAAAAATCTTGAGGATATTAAGTAAAAATAATGTTCCATTAAGATATTTTGTAAATTTCCTACCTTAAATATATCAAAACTTAATTTTTGTTTAGTAATATGCATTGCTAAGAACTTCATTTAGACAACTTTTTCTCAATATTTAGATTTTTTGCCAGATATTCAAATAGTTGTATCCAAAATATTGTAGCCAAATATTGTCATACCCTAACAAACCATATATCAATGGAAAGCTTATTTATTTACTTTCAGATCATGTATAAATATCAGTTTAAAAAAAACTGACACTTATGACTGGTTTTGTGGTCCAGGGTCACAAATGCAAGACAGAGAAATACTGTTTTTCACTATAAATTACACATAAATCTATAGTTTTTACTTGCAAGGACCATGAATTTTACAGTAAAATTGGAATGCAGTGTCAATTCATTTAACGTTTTCCACTGTATATGGTAAGGTAACTTACAGTTAACCAATTAACAGGTTGTACTGTAGCATTTTACCTTTTTTCTGTCCAAATTATAAACAATTATCCAGTGCATGACTTACAGTTGCTTTGATATTTGAGGTTAATTTGATTTCATAGGTAACAGGCATTATTGTACAGACAGAGAGTTTCTTTCAAATTATTAATTCAATTTACGTATTTATCATTTTGGACAGCATATTGTGCAATTTTATTTGGTTAGAAGGAAAACAAATGCCCTTATCAATTCTGCGGGACAAATATCGACCCTTAAAGGGACTGTTCGTCCAAAAAAAAAATTAAATTACACCATAATTTACTCAAAGTATTATAGGTGTATATGACTTTCTTCTTTCTGACGAATAGTTATATTTAAAAATGTCCTGGCTCTTCCTAGCTTTATAATGGCAGTGAATGGGTGTTATTTTTTAACTGTTCAAAAGAAGCCTCCTTTAGTGAATCAATGTGTTTGCGTAAAAAAAAAAATAAATAAACAAATAAATAAAGCCTCATGGCTTATATTGAAATCCTCCAACATTTTTGTTTACAAATCCTCAATTTGCACTTCTAATTTGTGATTGGTGTTTTGGTTTGCTCTCTCCTGCCCTTCCATGTTTGTCACTTCTCTATGCTTAAGTTCTACATCATCTGTTGGAACGCCACTCTCTCACGAACACGCGTTAACAGAAGCTAGAGATTACTGTTTATAAAGTTTTTAAAAAGTATATTTTTCTTACAGAAATGCATTGATTCCTTCAGAAGACCTTTATTTTCTTTTAGAGTATTGAAAAATAACACCCATTCACTGCCATCATAAAGCTTGGAACAGCCAGGGCAATACAACTCTGGTTGTATTCATCTGAAAGAAGAAAGTCATATACACCTAGGATGCCTTAAGAGTGAGTAAATCACGGGGTAATTTCTTTTTTGCGTGAACTATCCCTTTAATAGTTTATTTCTGACCCTGGTCAGGTCTAATTTAGTCTTGATTCCACATCCTGTTACTCTTTACAAAAGTGCTCTCAAATCTCCAACAAGCTGGTACTTGTCTATCAGTTCTATATGTATATCCACATCTGTGCAACTGCTCACATAAATTTACATCAGCTGCAGACTGAAATCAGCTTGTTCCATTTCACAGGAGCGTGGAAAATGCCATGCTTGACAGAGAGCGCGTGTAGTCTATGTCCCTGTAGTGTCTAAGGAAAGCATCACAATTACTGCTGCTCAGACTAAGGGTTAGGGAGTTGGAAAAACACTTAAAGAAAAGACAGTACACCCAAAAACAGATATTTTCAGTTTTGGTAACAATCGACTTCCACTGTATGAAAAATAAAAACACTGACGCATTTCTCAAAATAGCCTCTTTTATGTTTCCCAGAAGAAAGAAAGTCATACAGGATCGGAGCGACACGAGGGTAAGTAAATGATGACAGAATTATCATTTTTGGATGAACTATTCCTTTACCCTAAGAATAAAAATTTATTGTGTGTGAAAATTAATTTTGGCTACGTAAACGAATGATGCATTAAACTATGTGGCCCGCTGAGGAAAGGTGTGCCATTTCTTTTCAATATAATCAGACAGGTTTTTATTTTTACCTGGAGGACAATACAGTGAGTGAAAATATTCAATAAATTTGCAAAGGAATGAACCAGACTTTTGATTTTGAGACGGCACACTAAAAACCATCCAGAACACTTTAGCAACTGCATTGCAATGTCTTTTCAATTATGCTGACAAGGTTTGCACAGACAAGTAACACTCACATTTTCTTAAGAAAATGTAAAAATCTAGTTTTTCTCACACTCTCTTTCATGTAAGTTAGGATCTGTGAGCATGAACTCAAGCAGTGCTTGTGTCTAGCTTTGTAACAGCATTTCTACATTTATAGAAGATGTCACACATAGTAGACTGAACCAACACGCTGTAGAGTGCCAAAGGAATGAGCTCTACAATGTGGAAACGAAGTGCTTTTTTGCACTTTCAGTTCAGTTGTCCCAAAGTCAGCTGAATGCATTTTTGGTTAAATGTCTGAAAAAAGATCTGTAGTTAAAGGGTTGGTTCGCCAAAAAATAAAAATTAGCCCATTATTTACTCACCCTCCAGGCATCCTAGATATATATGACTCCCTTCTTTCAGACGAATGCAGTTGGAGTTAAAAATGAATAGATAATAGATAATTAAAAATTATCCAGGCATTTCCGGGGTCAATCATGGCAATAGGCGGGTGTTTTTCTTCATCAGTCCAAAACAAGTCCAATAAAGTGCATCCATACATAATAAAGAGTGCCTCACACAGCTCCGGTGGGTGAATAAAGGCCTCCTACAGCAAATCAATGCATTTTTGTAAGAAAAATATCCATATCTTAAACGTAATAATCACTTTAATCTAGCTTGCACAGATGACGTAGGATGATTGCGTTGTGAGTCTCGTGAAAACCAGTGTTTGTTTACAGGAGCAAAGGAAGCAAAGAAATCTTACTTTAGCAAAAGAAAGCCAGTCTCCTCTTGGTTTATATAAATTTTTCTTTACAAATCCTCATTTTTAACTTCTATTTCGTGACCAGTGCTTTGTTTACCTTTCTCGACGTGGCGTTCGTGTTCGTCACTTCTAAGCAGCGCATGTGCAACACCGACGTCCTATGTCATCCAGCCGGAGCGGCTTCCATGTATGAGCAGTTGGCACGAATTAGATTAAAGTGATTTTTACATTTTAAATATGGATATTTTTCTTTTTCAAAAACGCATTGATTCGATACAGGTGGCCTTTATTCACCCTCGGAGCTGTGTGAGGCACTTTTTATTATGGATGGATGCACTTTATTGGACTTGTTTTGGATTGATGAAGAGAAACACCTATGCCATTCTAAAGCTTGGAAATGCCAGAATGATTTTTAATATAACTTTAATATAACAATATAACTATATTGTATTCGTCTGAAAGGAAGAAGACATATACACCTAGGATGCCTAGAGGGTGAGTAAATAATGTGCTAATTTTCATTTTTGAGTTAACTATCCCTTTAACACAAGCTCAATATAGTTTTACATTTTATTCTATGGCAAAAAATGCATAGTTGATACCTCACTCGTGGTTTTTTTAAGCTTTCACATGCCTAACTTTAGCTTTTTACTTCTGCCGATTGTATTCAGGCTTCAAAATTCAAAAAGTTGCATGATCATCATTACAAACAAAATGTGTAAGAATCATACAGCTTATTTTGTGCAATAATCTAAGTCAAAGGAAAGAAATCAGTCACACTTTAGTTTGCAGAACAATTATTATTATTAAAGGATTAGTTCACTTCCAGAATAAAAATTTCCTACTCACCCCCATGTTATCCAAGATGTTCATGTCTTTATTTTATTAGTCAAAAAGAAATTAAGGTTTTTGAGAAAAATATTCCATGGTGGCCAATGGGCTGAAGGTCCCAAACTGCAGGTTCAGTGAAGCTTTAAAGGGCTCTACATGATGCCAGCCGAGAATAAGGGTTTCATGTAGTGAAACGATCATCCATTTTCAAAAAAAAAAATTAAAATGTATATACTTTTTAACCACAAATGCTCATCTGGAACTAGCTCCGCGATGCACATGTGTATCTTCAAGCTTTGCGTAATCACATTGGAAAAGCCACACGCATTTAGTTCTTCGCCGGTGTACTTCGGTTCAAAAAGGTAGGGTAGGGCAAAAAACTACATCTCATTTTCTCCTCTAACTTCAAAATCACCGACATTGTTGTTTAACCTTTTTTGGTAAATGGCATTCAACTTTCTTCTGGATAATACCCTTTTTCCTTGGCTGGGATCATTTAGAGCCCTTTGAAGCTGCAGTGAAATTGCAATTTGGACTTTTGAAGTCCACTATATGGAGAAATCGTGAAATGTTTTCCTCAAAAACCTTAATTTTAAGTAAGAAAGGCATAAACATTTTGGATGACATAGGGGTGAGTAAATTAGCAGGAAATGTTAATTCTGGAAGTGAACTAATCCTTTAACTACGACTTTTGGCTAAAAAAAACCCTCCTAATTTGTTCATTATTACTATTATTTTTGTTAATAGTTAGTAAGGTAGTTGTTTAGTTTAGGTGTGTGGTAGGATTAAAGGATCCAAAATACATCATGCAGAATAAGGCATTAATATGTGCTTTATAAGTATTAATAAACAGCCAGCATGCTAGTTAATAGTGAGAAATGGTCCCAAAACTAAAGTGTTACCAAAAAGGCCCACTGGCTTTTTGCCAAGGGAGCCTGGGTGATTCTATCATCTGAGTCGGCTTACAAAAATACATAATTCCTGCAGCACTTTACTGTTTGGGGGAAAAAAAGGATAGAGTAGAACCTGATTCATAAAATCTATAAAGACGTTAAAAGTTGCATTATGAAAAAGGTTGATTGCAAACAATTGCAGCATTGAAGAGGGTAATAGCGCGAAAACCAAATAAAGGTAATTAACCATCTGCATCAATAACAATAACATCTCACCTAGAGACCAATTACAAAGAAAAGCAACAGCTACTACAGACAAAACAACAATGACAAACGCTCATGCGAGAGCGTGTGGTGTGTGTGTCCCAACCAAGCGTGAAAACGATGGCGTTTTAGGTGACAGAGAAAAGCGAAATCCGAGAGGGAAGGATCTGTAGCCTAAGGCAGAGAAGTTGGAGACACAGATTCCCACTGAACTGCTTGTGGTGGCACAACACACATGCACACACACACACACGCACACACACAAAAGCCTTCATCATATTTGGGGAGCTCAAAAGCAGATGGTTGGGTCAGTGTGTGTTTGTTTGTATGCCTCCACCTAACAACACCAACCTACACCATCCACCAACACCCCAGCCACCTCTATCTTCCACCACAGAGAATAAACACACACACAAAGGCAAACAGGTTCCCACACACACTTCAACATACAAACGGCCATGAGCATATTCCTCTGAGAGCCAAGCAAAAATCCTTCCACTCTGTCTCCCTCACACACATTTTTAGACTGCCAAAAGCCTCGCTGAGATGTTGGCACAGATGCCGCGTCACAAAACACTTCCATAAATGAATTCTGTCAAGACACACACACAGACACATGCTCGCCAAGCGGCCCAGGCATTTGCTAATTTGTTGGCAGAGCGATGCTTCTTCAAGTAGACTCTCAGGAGAAGTTCTTGTTTGCTAACAGCACAGCAACAAAGCGTTGACAGATATGACTCTGGCCTGCTGGTACAAAACCCGTTTTTACTGCCTCAAACGTGTTTTTTTGTGTGTGTGTGGTTTTTTTTTTTTTACAAAGCCGACTGATCCTTGATCGTTTGGCTGCGTATCATATCACAGACCTGTAGCTGGCTGCTGATCACTCTTATTTAATTCACACCTGTGATGCCTGAGCACTGAAACTCTTTAATCATAAAAGATTGTGTGAAGAGACCGAGTTATCAGTCAAGAGGATATTTTAAATATATTTTAAAAGAAACTTTTTAATGGGGCCTCCAAACATGACAGTCTTTACTTCGTAGAACATTAAGGCAGCTATATATATATATATATATATATATATATACACATATAAAGATGTATTTAAACTGTGGAAAAAAAAAAAAAACATAATATGAAGTGTTAGGATATTTTATGAATGTAGATCACATCTTACTATAGCAAATTGTGCTTCTGATTTGACAGTAATAATNATATATATATATACACATATAAAGATGTATTTAAACTGTGGAAAAAAAAAAAAAAACATAATATGAAGTGTTAGGATATTTTATGAATGTAGATCACATCTTACTATAGCAAATTGTGCTTCTGATTTGACAGTAATAATATCAAACTTAGTGTTAAAGTATTATTGCAAACATAAACACATTTAATTGTATATATTTTTATGTGATTTTTAATTTTATATTTTTCATTTTTTCAGGTTTAGTACTTTTATAAAATGTAGCAATTTTTAACCAATTTAAATGTTTTCATCTAATATTTATTTTATTTCAGTTTTATTTCAGTTAATGAAAATGATCTTTAATAGCTTTAATAGTTTTAGTTTGAAATAACAAATAACACTGTTCCTATACAGTAATGAGTTTAAATACAGTTAGAAAATATACCATTTTTATCCTCTAAAAAAGTCATCTCACACATCTCCTTTAGTTTCAAATTGTGCTTACATTTAACAAGACACTGAAAATCAATACTAAAAGTTAGAGATCTCGAGCATTTCTAATCAGATACATCTAAGAGCAAATGATCTGAGCTATGCTGTCCTCATTTTTTTCATAGCTCAAAACTCTTACAGTATGACAAATTGTCTTATTTGTTTCAATTTTTATTTCTCTTAAGGAATTTTAAAAGACACATCTGAAACAAACTTTGACAGTTATGAAAGAGCAACCTCTAAGCAATAACATTTCAGAACTGTCGCAGAGTGAATAGCTGCCAACCTCAGAAATGACCAGCTCTGAGCAGAGAGAAAGGGAGTGAGAAGGAGGAAAACGTGTGTCTGTGTGAGAGAGAGAGAGATAGAGAGCACTTGTATGTGTACACGCCAGCTGTCAGTCCTGGGATCAGACCCAGAGTCTGTCCTCAGCAATACACATGCTGGCACACAAGAAATGACCAATCAGAAGCCAGCCCTGTCCTCTCGCTCTCAAAACACTTTCTGTCCAAACATCAAAATGTCAGAGATTAAATCACAGGCTTGGAAAATCTTAATCTGTACTGCCTAAATGCTCCAGTGACTCTCCATATAGGCATAATGGTTTTTATACTGTAAAAATTGTATATTCTATCCCCTTACCATAACCCTACACCTAAACCTACCGCTCACAGAAAACTACAGGCTATTTGAATTTCAGGGACACAGGAAGTGTCTTCATAAACCATGTTTACGTTGTAACCATGTCATTATACACAATTATATCCTCATAAACCAAGATTCAAATGCGATCACTTTAAAACCTGCATTAGAAACCAAGGACTGACAAAAGAAAAATCTCTTAAAGCCCTAACCTTAGTTTGTGTATTATATAAATCTATACACTTAACCTTAAACACAAAGGAATTTATTGGATCAAAAATACAGCAAAAATAGTGCTAATGTGAAATATTATTACAGCAACAAAAAAAAAAAAAGAATTTATTTGCTTACTTAAAGAGGTCATTGGATACCCATTTTCCATAAGTTGATATGATTCTTTAGGGTCTTAATTAAAAGTCTGTAACATACTTTGGTTACAATTTCTCAATGGTAATGTAAAAAAAAAACACCCTTTTTACCATGTCAAAATCAGCTCTGTTCAGAGCAACCCGTTTTGTTGCATGTTCCTTTAAATGCTAATGAGCTCTGCTTACCCCGCCCCTCGGTGTGCGGTGACGAGCCGTAATGTTTACTTTAGTCACATTTAGCTGCGAAGCTTTCTAACTAGCACATTATTAAGAAAGTAAATTTGCAAAGATTCATAAAACCCTTATACTCACTTCATCTACAGTAGTCAACATTTGAAGTGGATCGAAAAAGTTCAAAGTTATCCTAAGACAAGAACGGGTATTGTTTTTGTTTTAGAACAACTTTGATGAAAGGTTTTGATCCACTTCAAATGTTGACTACTGTATAGGTGAAGCTGCATCACGAATGACTTGCGTGAACTTAGACGCATTTAGGCAGATCGGGGATCGACGCATTCCCTTCAAAAACAAAAGTAACGTTAATCCTCTGCATCTTCAGGGGCTCAGAAGTCAGGAGTAAATGACGACTACATTCATTATTACACCCAGCAACAGAACACCTCAATCACTTAGGAGACATTATTGTCTACTCCTGCTCCAGCTTCTAAACAATGGCAGACAGTTTACAAATCACTTAGCTCACTCGGGACGGGTCTAAGGTAAGACGGCCATGTTAATCAACTATCGTGGGAGCGGCCTTGATCTGTGTGATGTCACATTTATGTTCAAACAATATGTAATTGTGAATTTTGCATCCAGTGACTCCTTTAATAGAATTTTAAAAAGTACACTACCAGTCAAAAGTTTTTGAACAGCAAGATTTTAAATGCTTTTTAAAAGTCTCTTCTGCTCACCAAGCCTGTATTTATTTGATCCAAAGTATAATAAAAACAGTAAAATTTTTAAATATTTTTACAATTTAAAATAACTGTTTTATATTTGAATATCTTTTAAAACGTAATTTATTCCGGTTATCAAAGCTAAATTTTCAGCATCATTACTCCAGGCTTCAGTGTCACATGATCCCTCAAAAATCATTTCAATATGCTGATCTACTGTTCAAGAAACTTTTTTTTACTATGTTTCCTTAAAAAAACATTACAAATCTTACTGTTCAAAAACTTTTTTACTGGTAGTGTATTCCTGTGACGGCAAAACATAATTTTCAGATTTTCAGCATCACTACTCCAGTCTTCAGTGTCACGTGATCCTTCAGAAATCATTTTAACTAATTTGGTGCTCAAGAAACATTTCTTATTATTATCAGTGTTGAAAACAGCTGTGTTGCTTAATATTTTGTGGAAACTGTTATTAAAATTGATAATTCACCCCAAAATTAAAATTCTGTCATCAATTACTCACCATTTGTTCCAAACCTGAAGGAGCAACTGTTTGGTTACCCACATTCTTCAAAATATCTTCTTTTGGGTTCACCAGAAGACACAAATTCATACAGGTTTGGAACAACTGGAGGGTGAGTAATTGATGACAGAATTTCCATTTTTAGATTATCTATCCCTTCAATATTATATGAACAACCAGTACTAATATTTCTTTTGAAGAGTCAGTAAACATCACATACAGTATTTGCATTAAAGGGGAAACCTAAACCACATCTCCAGGGATCAAAATTTCACTTGGGGTGGGTTCTTTTACTTGGGCCTGCAAGGAATCACCTAGAAATGCCCTAGCAACCACATAGCAATACCTTCAACACCACAACATCATGTAAACAACTTCTACACTGCAACCAGCATTTACATTTTTTTCAGAAAACATAAAATACAGCATTCAAAACATTTTACTTACATTTATTTTGTGTTATCCATTCAAACGGTCTAAACCAGACACACCCAATATAAGGAAAAAGACACATTACAGCCTGAAAAACATGTGAGAGAAAACAAACTGATAGAGGAGTACATCAAAAAGCTGGCTAGAAAGGGGTCATGGGGGTTAGATAGGGGACACCGAGAAAGAACATGGGAAAATGGGGCAGAAAAAGAGAGAATGACACAGCCTACGGCTTTGAAGGTGGAAGCCGAGATGACATGGGGCAGAAGAGACCGTGTAAAGTTTTAATGACAGAGAAAAGACTGAAGAGAAGGAGAGGCCGGGTATAGGAGAAAAAGACAGATGAAAGATATAAGGGTCATTGAGACACTGCAACAAGGCTTACTGAACTGAATAAATTACAGAGAAAGAGTACTTAATGAGAGAGGAAGAGGAGGAAAAAAAAAGTGAGATTGCACAGGTAGGGCATGATTAGGTTAAAACTCTTTGTAAGCCTGCAGTGCCCTCTATAGGTAGAAAGAAAACGCATTACGGAAAGCAGTTGGGTGCATCTCTGTCAAAAAAAGAAATAAATAAAGAAATAATACAATACATTGACAAAAGAAGCTAAAAGATCTAAGCATTTTTTTTCTTTACAGGATGGCTGTTTTTAATGAAAAGTTAAAAAGAAAACAATCCCCGACAGATTTCACCACCCTGCAGTTTCATTTCACACCGATTCCAAAGCAACTCGAGCAGTGACTGATTTTGAAATAAAAGCTTTTGGGCTTCACACAAAAGCTTTTGGAATCAAGACCGAACAATGCAAAACTAATTACATGATGTGCAACAATGGAAAAGAGCATTTATTTGAACGCATTTATTTTTGTGCAGCTTATATCAGCTCGTTTAGCAGATGAAAAGAATGAGGACGGGAGACGAAAAAAAAAAAATGTCTCAGCCGGTATACAACTTAGTTAAGCTCTAGATCACTCCTCTCGGTTTGTCTTTTAAATGTCGGACAAATTAAACATCCAGTTTATCAAAACCTCTAATCCGGCCTGAGGGCCTGTCGGCGCGCGTATGTGCGTCGGTTCGGAATGGCGGCTGCCCTCGGGCAAGAAAATGCCAAAACATGAGCGGCAGAATTTGAAAATAAAAGGCTTGTCATTTAATAGTGCGAAAAAGAAACGAAGTGTGCGTATGTGCGCGTGCATGTACCCCAGTCAATTACTGCATCCTTGAGAGAAGGACAAGGGTTTAACTAGTGACACGAGGAAGTCGAAACAGAGTTGCCTTCACACACACACAAACACATTCACGGTCTTATTTAGAAGCTCAGCTGTTATTGCCAGTGGCAACAGCATCATATATTGATTTCCACCCAGAGGAATTGTGACGCTGATACGGAGAAGAGAAGAAATGCGAGAGAGGGAAACTTTTGATTGGCATGCAATGGATAAAGTGAACTACTTATAATGCAGTGCCAGTAGACAAGAGGAACTTGACTTAACCAGCATGGACAGAGTGAAAAAAAAGAGAGATGGAGAGCTACAAGAGCTCTCTGAGGGTGTGCGTATGAGGTGGAGGTAATCTGTGATCTTTCGTTTCCGCCCTCCCTGATCTACTGTTGCTAAATCCGGATGACCAGATGGCCCCTACGCTCTCTTTCATCCAAGCGTATGAGCGACAAGGAGAGAGAGTGATGCTGAGACTGGAAAGGAGGGGGAACAACGATGAAAGACGATTTCTTTTACTTTAGGACAGAGAGAGAAACTGCAAAGTGAGCAGAGGTACTTTTTAGTAAAAAAGGAGAGAAAAAAATATCGAACTGAGGGTGAACTCACTCTCTCTGCACAGCCTGATCCGTTTCCAGTGATGATTTCACTCGGAATGATCGGAAATGATCGATATGAGTGAAAAAAAGGCTTCAGGTTTGGAAACTGCTTTTGGCAAGATCAAAACTCCATAGACTCCGACTGCGGATTTTGTACCTGTAATTGAGATGAATGTAGAACTTCAAAACCCTGCTAGTTCAGGCTGGATTGGTGCTGGTGGACCTATAACCATTTAAGAGGATATTAACACACCAGGATGCAAATGATAACATCTGCTGATGACCAGTTGTGGTCTTTGCTGCAGGGATTCTTGAATCAATGGCTCTTAGTTTTTACTCTCTTCTTGTCTCTCACCTGCTGCTTTCTTCAACTGAATATTTAAATAAAAGCGGTCAGATCTTAAAGAATCAGGATTTCCTTGATCTTAGGAGATAAAAGCGTTCAATGTACTGTGAAAACATACTTTACATGTAACTTTCAGAGCTCAAAACATCCTCTCCAGTCCAAAAACACTATTGAAACTAAAGGCTGTAATATACTACGCAAATTTTTGATTTTTGCCCTCTGTTTGCTGTCTGGAGGAGTTGATGATAGCTGGCGAAAGTCAGAGCCAGTCTGCAGATTTTGGGCAGTTGAAATTGACAGATTTCACCGAAAAAAATGTGGAGTGAATGATGAGCACTCCCAAAAATATAAAAATATGGTAGCTACCATTTTGGTAATGTCCAAACATGGAATTACTGTGGTAGGGGAGCGCAGGGCACAACTGAACACTTTTTGACTTTCTCAGTTTGTGTAAATCCATGTGGGGTTCAGAGTATAATTGTTTATCCACATTAATTTCACACATTTATTACAAATATGTTGCGTTGTTTTAATTACAGCGTATACATGTTTCGTTATTTACCTCAAAAGAATGGAAGTGAATTGTGACAACGTGCCCCGTAGGTGGGGTACACTGTAACATGTGAGGGGCACGTTGTAACATGACCATATGACAGCTTAAAATGTTACCTGATCTAATGAAAAAAATATACAAGACAAACTAAAATATTTTGTCAATAAAATCAAATTGTTGACTTTTTTTTAAATAATTTTTAAAACATTTAAAAATAATCTAATTTTGGAGTTTGACAGAACACATTGCAACCATGCTTGGGACGGCCCTGATTGCAACACACAGCTATACAGTAAGTTCAAAACAATATGCACAAATGAAGAAACATTCAGACATTCAGAAAAACACTCTTCTCCCTCCACACACAGCTTTCATAGAACAAGAGACACATAAACATGCCAAATTGCTTTACATTTCCTGAAATAATCATTTCTGAACATTAAACAACGATCGTCAGTCTTTATTTCACCTGTTTCTTGTGGTTTCTCATTAAAACTCATAAAAGTAAATAGAGTAAATTACATCGCTAATGTCATGGAATAGCATAGTTTAATAATACGGGGGCACATTGTAATGCAGTGTTACAACGTTCCCCATCTGCACAACTGGAATTTAAAACTGTGTCCCCTGGTTATTCTCTAAACTAAACTGCTAAATAACAGATTGGAGATTAAAATAATAGCAGATTTGTCAATGACTACATCAGTCAATGACTTTGCAGGCAGCGTTTTTGCATGAAGGCACCTCATGAAACTGATTTCGTTTAGGCTGCCGAGGCAGCCTAATGGTTTAATGATCTACAACAAAATAGAACAAGCTTTGATGATATCTAGACAAATATTTAATTGCTATAATACTGATTTTTCACTAGAAATCAAAAAGTGCAATAAATTATTCAGAAATATACATTTACAGTTTACACATAAACTGACCACCAAACGCAACTTTTAGATCTTTATTTTTTTTTAGCTCAACCATCACGGAATGGAACGCACAGAATTGTGGGATATCAAAGGCAGCAAAGGATATATCTATGCTGCCTTCAAAATTCTATCACAAGAAGGTACCTCCGGAGACAGGAAGTGAAACTGAATTAGTATTCAGAAGTTCCTTGATGCCGTCCTGCCTTGGAATGCTGCCTCCGAAGGCAGCATTTTAGAGCTTTCGGATGCAGGCATTATAAAACGGATAGTTCCGGTCCTTGATTCTGATTGGTTGAGCTACGTTCGCAGCTGTTGTAAATTACTTTACAAACATACACCTTTGTTTACTTTTGTGTGTTGCTTGGCAACCACTTTGTTGCAACCACAACTGTTTCTAAGGAACTACATTGTTTGGTGGAAGAATACTGTTTTTCTTAACATCGTTACACTTTATTTGCTCTGTTTTATTTTATTCTTACTACGTATATAGAAAAAACGTTTTATAAAAGCAATAAGCCCGTGAAGCCATGGTTTACAGTGAATTTATAACTGCTTTGCGTTGTACCTAACAACACCCCTTAGCTGTTCTAAATTCACTGTAAACCACGGCTTCTTGGGCCTTATTGCTTTATTCAGCGATATCTTCAAAAGATTTTTTAATTCTGCCACACTTTTTCTCTATATAGTGTTGATATGGCAATGACTAAACTAAACCGTAAATTTGGTTATGCTAGCATGTGTGGAAATATTCAAACCACGTGTGTTACAATTAACCCCACGTAAGTTTGTGCCCAGCGCTCCGCTACAACATCCAAAAAACACTACAGTACTATATGAAACTTGAAACAAAGATTAGAGATAATACATTTGCATATTATTGACACACTATATGTTTTGCTGTCATTCATCACTGAAAAAACAACCTCTCCACTTTCTCCTCAGCAAAATAGGCCATTTCCTTGTCATCCGTCTCTATAGAAAAGGATTACAGATGAAACAGAACAGGAGGGAGTTCGAAAGAGAAGAGAGAATGGAGGGGCCGGCGAAAAGGTCATGTCCCAGCAACCAACCTGCCTCAGGCATTACTCATTAGCTTAGCACTGAGCTAAGTCCAGTGACAGCGATGACCTGAGGGGGGGATCAAACCAGAGAACAGATTTACCACATTTTTGAAATTTTACCATGATCTTCTACTAAATTCCAGCTGAGAGCGTCAAGTTAGCCATGAATAATGACAACCTTGAGCTGTCCTGACTTTAAAATGAGTCAGCATGATCTGGGTCACTGAAGTGGAAATCTTTCATAAACAAGACAAAAATGTGAACCTCCAAACAGCACATAAATTGCATACCTCAAAGATGAAAAACTAAACTCAAGAAGACTTAATGAGAGGCAGCTCTTTAAAGGGGAAAAGTCAATTTCGAGCAATCAGCACATCATAAGATGACTGAATTAAGTTGTATAATAGCCCCTTTTTTGGTACCAATTAAATTCCTTTTAATTTCAATCTGCCTTTTGGCTTTTCAGAACAGCGTGAACATGTACTGCTCTCAAAGGGCTCTATTCACTCAGAAATGTGTTGAAGTGTTCTTACGTGAGCAGAAAAAAAACAGGTGCATACCCAGGAAGTCTTTAATACCTGGAGTCATCTGTTAGCATTCTCATTCATCTCACAGTCCAAAGCCCTTCACTAGCAACTGTCCTGAGCTGTGACATGAAAGGCAGGGGAAACGTCTATATCATGCTTTTAAAGGGGTCATTGGATGCCCATTTTTTCACAAGTTGATATGATTCTTTAGGGTCTTAATGAAAAGTCTATAATATACTTTGGCTAAAAATTCTCAATGATTGTGTAAAACAACACCCTTTTTACCTTGCCAAAACCAGCTCTGCAAAATTCATCCTGTTTTGGTCATGGTTACTTTAAATGTTAATGAGCTCTGCTCGCCCCACCCCTCTCTTCTCTCTGTGGAGGGACAAGCCTGTT
>JAHKKF010514748.1:0-15761 GCA_019740295.1 Labeo calbasu
TGCCCTTCGAAGGGAGTAGGGCATAAGGATAATCACTTCTATTTGGAATTTGCCCCATGACGGTTCGGTACGAATACACGTACCGTTACACCCCTACTGAACAGTGCATGGTTCTGACCATTAGTCACCATCCTGAAGATCTTCTCTTTAATTAAGAAACATCTGTATCGATATCCCACACTGTCAAAAGGATACAGCTAGCTCTGTCCCAACATCTGACGCCCAGATACTGTAGAAAGGGTTCTTCAGCTGTACTCCTCTGTGAAGGAAATAAATAGAATGTATTTTTATTAAGAAAAACCCAGTAATACTAAGGAATAAAGAACTGGAGTTAGATGGAAACTAAAGAGAAATACTTCATGCCAAGAATATGGGTAGTTCAACATTGGCTCACCTTTCACACATATCAAAAATGAACAGGCAGAAGGAGCCAAACACAATGGGTCCGACCTGCTTCCAGTACACAGAAAAACGGTTTCTCTCAGTCTGGTCCTTGAGGGAAAAAAAAAAATGTAACATTGTATAAAACATGTTCAATTTTGTATGGCAATCAGTTGTATGGCAATATGAAAATCGATTCAGTAGCTCAGTTTACTACAAGTTAGTTTAGTCTAACATAAAAACTGCAAAGTAATTCTGCACTAAATAAACAATTTCCAAGCACTCCTTTACAGTATTCCATTGTTTGGACAAACAGTAAAGTGGTACTTACCATGAGATGTTCTCCGCAGAAGACGATCCAGAAAGAAAGAAGCATGGCGTAGAAGATGCCCTGTCGGATGTCACCAAACAGCAGCATCCAGGTCCAGTTGAAACCCACTGAGAACCATTCAACTGGGATATTGATGAAGGTCATGGATATTCCCAGAGCAAAGATAATCCTAAAAGTACACAAAGCATAGAGAGATATGATCATTTTTAATCAAAACCAACAAAGATCACTTTTTTTTTTTAAATCCAACATATACATGAAAAGATAAAGCCAAAACAAAGTCAAACAAATATGGCCCCATGTTGGATTTAACCTTTTCTAGTGTTCAAAAGCAAGCATGCTGGGACAAGTTAATTTGGTGCGACTGAGATGGGGTGTAGAATGTGACTTCAAACACATGAATCACATTCCAGTCTGCCCAATCAGGGCAGAAAGAGACCATATTGCGTTGGAATGCCGGGAATGTTCCATGAGTTCAACTCTGGTGAGGGTACGAAGGTGCATTTGTATGCTGGCAGTGTGAACAAAGCAGCTTTTCAGCTAGCAAAAAGTAAATTTGCAGTATGAAATGACAAGAGAGTCCACAATAAAAAAAAGAAAATATCTTTTAAAATACTAGTTTAGAACATATGCACCAAGTTCTTAGACATGTACACACTGATTTCATGTTGGCTTCATGTGGTTTTACAGCAAGAAACGTTAAAGTAATAACATTCTTCATCCACAATAAAAACACAAATTAATGTTACTTTTTTTTTTTTTTTTTTTTTTTTAAGTTTTAGATGCATTTTCCAGGTGCTTTTTAAGTTTGGGGGTCAATGAGTTGTTTTTTGACAGAAAGAAATTAATATTCTTTTCAGCAAGGATACATTAAATTGATCAAAAAGTGACAGAAAAGATTTGTATTTCAAATACTCTTTCGCTACTCTTTTGAACTTTTTTCATATCATTGATCCAAGAACTAGAAGAACATTTTTTGCTTCCTCTTAAACGCACAAGTGCACAAACAGCTAGCTTTGAAGAGCAAGAATGCAAGACAGCACACATCCATGACGTCAACTAAAATAAGCTGTTCCCTGGAGACGTGTAACTCACACACTCACAGCATCTCTGCCGGTTTCACTGCCATGAAGCAGCATTCTGGCATCATTCCAATAACAAGAAAGCCAGCGGGAGCCCATGTCACACATTTCTTAGTTCCCTTAGAAAAGTAAAAGAGGATTCCAGTTCCCATCTCGACACTCCAGTAAAAAAAACATGCTATGGAAAAGCTTTTACAACATGAAAAAATAATTATCCTGTCTGCAAGATGCACAGAGAACAACCGCTTGAGAGCTTCCTGTCTTCTGGGACCACTAGTGCAAAGGCAGAGTGTGTGAGAGATGGATGGTTCGTGCATGTTTAGTTTGCAAAGAAGAAACTAAATGAAAATTTAATTTAAATTAAATTATGGAAAAGATGAAAAAGACAGTGATCATCAGGGCTTTCATTAAAGGGATAGTTCACCCAAAAGAGAAAATTCTGTCATTAATTACTCGTCGTTCCAAACCTGTAAGACGTTCAAT
Source organism: Labeo calbasu (assembly GCA_019740295.1). Lineage (NCBI taxonomy): Eukaryota > Metazoa > Chordata > Actinopteri > Cypriniformes > Cyprinidae > Labeo > Labeo calbasu. The sequence continues at coordinate 2,278 of JAHKKF010514748.1, forward strand.
CTTCTTCGGAACACAAATTAAGATACTGTAGCTTTCTGACCCTCCATAGACAGCAAGAGTCCTACCATGGTCAAGGCACAGAAACGCAGTAAGGACGTCGTTAAAATAGTCCATGTGATCAGTGGTTTAACTGTAATTTTAGGAAGCTAAGAGAATACTTTTTGTGCACAAAGAAAACCAAAATATTGACTTCAGCAATTCTTGTCACCCTAGCGCCATTATTGAGAGTACCATGACGCATGCGCTCTGCACGTAAACAAGGCAGAAGATAAACGAAGGTCTTGGGTTTGGAATGATACGAGGGTGAGTAATTAAAGGTGAACTCCACTTCCAGAACAACAATTTACAAATAATTTACTCAGCCCCTTGTCATCCAGGATGTTCATGTCTTTCTTTCTTCAGTCGTAAAGAAATTATGTTTTCTGAGGAAAACATTTCAGCATTTTTCTCCATATAATGGACTGGTATGGTGCCCCGATTTTGAACTTCCAAAATACAGTTTAAATGCAGCTTCAAACGATCCCAAATGTTGTTGTAAACGATCCCAGCCGAGAAAGAAGGGTCTTATCTAGCGCAAAGATCAGTTATTTTAATAAAAGGAATACAATTTATATACTTTTTAATGCCAAACCCTTGTCTTGTCTTACTCTGTTTGCACTGTTTTTGTTCCGGTTCGTGACAGTTAGGGTATGTCGAAAAACTCCCATCTCATGCTCTCCCTCAACTTCAAAATCGCCCTATATCGCTGTTTTACCTTTATTGTTTAGGGTGTTTGATCTTCTTTGCATGTTCACGTTGCAAAGACTTGGTTGGAACTTCTGCAGCGATGTAGGATGATTTTGAAATGATTTTTGAAGTTGAGGGACAAAATACCATTGGAGTTTTTCGACATACCCTAACTGTTTTGAGCCAGAATACACAGAGTTCATGGAGAGAAAGGCAAGACAAGCGTTTGAGATTAAAAAGTATTTAAATTGTATTTTTTTAATGAAAATAACCGAACGTGTCGCTAGATAAGACCCTTCTTCCTCGGCTGGGATCGTTTACAACCGCATTTAGGATCGTTTGAAGCCACATTTAAACTGCATTTCGGAAGTTCAAACCTGGGGCACTATAGCGGTCCATTATATGGAGAAAAAATGGTTTTCCTCAAAAAACAATTTCTTTACAACTGGTCTGATTTTTAGGAAATGCATGAACAAATGAACTGATAAAATGCTTAAATGCTTTGTATAAGAGGGTACACAATATGGTTGAATGTAAATATATTATGAAGTGCTTTTGAAAACATTAAGATGTTTCATAACAAAACATTTTACCATTTTGATTCCTTCATCAAATTTAAAGTGTTGTCAGTAAGCAAGCACCTAGCTATCAACCCAGAACACCCAAGCAACCATACAGCAGTACTGTAAAAACAACCCATAACCCCTGTTTTCTCATAAACACACCTAAACAGCCCAACAAAACTGCAACACCATAGCAACCCTTTTGCAAAAAAAAGTTACCAAAATGTTTCCTATGGTCACACCAGTGTGAGGATCTAAATGATCTTAAAAAGATCTTACATTTCTTCATTCCATTGACCAGTAAACCAATAACACCAGAAACAAATTACTATGTTAACTTCTGTGCTACAAAATATATATAAATTTGTATAAATATGCATCTAAAGTCAACCTCGCATTCCATTTGCAACCACTATCTGTAATTACAGTGTTAGTGATAAATGTCATATATAGTGAAAAAAATGATTTAGTCTGTCAAATCTTAATTGAACCAATAACAGCTTTATACCTCAGTAAAGAGCAGAGCATTTGAGAAGTGAGCAGACAACAAAATTGACAGGATTAACTGCGGTGGAGGATAGTTACTGACAGGGCTGCACAATTAATCGAATTTATAATCGTGATTACAATTACAGATGCCACAATTATGTAATCATTCAAAGGCACAATTACAAAAATAAAATTATTCTGCTTGCTTAAGATGTGGGGATGGGTGTGTTTTTTCCTACAGGTTATCTTAAGGTTTTTTTTTCATAGTTTTAATTTTTACATTTTTACTTTTTTTATATTTAAAGAAGAAACTATACATAAAAAGGTGCCATGCAGCGCTTCAATCAATGGTATAAAGCCATTCAAAACATCATTAAATATAAATTGTGATAATCATAATTAATAAATCGCAATTACAATTTCAAGGGAATAATTAACAATTACGATTTTTGTCATAATCGTGCAGCCCTAGTGACTGGATCTAAAATTTCAGATGACACACAGCTCATACCTGCTTTTCTGTAAATTACGGGAAACAATGAAACAAAACATGAAAACCTGCAATGTGAAAGCTAATTAGTTATGATTCTGTTCACACAGCAGGGCTTCCCCTAAAATACAGATCTGAGACCGGAGTTTACTTATAGAATACGGTTATCAAACCCATAAATGACCAAACTGTGTCTGAACGTAACCCTATTAAGGACTCAAATACAGGACTGACAATATTCTGCTGCTGTGTGAATGTTGCCTTAATTTAGCAGAAAATTTAAGGAAGTGACAGAAGCAAAATGGTCTTACTTTTCCAGAAGAACAGGTGGCCTGGTCATCTGGGTTATTCGCCTCCAGTACCAGATCATGATAATGAGGACGCTGGGAGTGAGGAACGTCTTCATGGCAAACCAAACCTTTGTGAAGCCACCATTCTGATGAATGCTCTGGAAAGTTACATTAAGAGGGACAATACAATGACATCACAAGCAACACATTAAGAGCACTTAATTGATAGGTATGGTTATTTGCTGAGAGTCAAATAAGAGGAGTAAGCCAAACAAAAGTGAGGATTAAGAGGTGATGCAATCCAGATATCTCCAGTCCACTGACATTTGTATAACCATTGCCCTGTCCAGACGTGTCTGCCAATTATAACAAGCCGAGACTGGGCCAAAATCCTCCCATGCAAACAAAGCTCAAACAAAACTGCTTGCATAACTGCTTGAGTAAACATGCATCCTATGACTGCATTTATCAAATTCACAGCACACATTCTGTACTGTGTGAAGACTCACCACAAGACGGATGTCTTTGATTTCTCCAATCCCGATGTTGACTTTTTTCCGTTCATTGACAGGTAGTCGGATGTTGAGAAGATAGTACTTATGGGCCACACTGCCAACCTCCATAAAGGGCAACAGGTCACAGTCATAGTAGCGCCCTTCGTTCTCATAAGTCTAAAAATAAAAAAATATTCTGGTGAGGTTTTGAACATTCACAACGGAAACAAAGCTGAATACTGAGCTATTCAAAATACACATGTTCCCTAAATAGTGTTTATAGAGACTGCAGGCAACTGAGCATGTGCAAGCTAAATTCGGTTTGACTGGTTGTGAACAAAATTGGGTAATGGCAAGTGACAGCTTTGCACATTGTAAAATGGCCTGAAAGGAGAAGTTCACTTCAAGAACAAAAATGTACTCACCCCCTTGTCATCCAAGATGTTCAGGTCTTTCTTTCTTCAGTCATAAAGAAATTATGTTTTTGAGGAAAACATTTCAGGAATGTTCCCCATATAGTGGACTTCTATGGTGCCCACAAGTTTAAACTTCCAAAATGCAGTTTAAATGCAGCTTCAAATGGCTCTAAACAATCGCTGCAGAGGAAAAAGGGTCTTATCTAGTGAAACTATTGGTTATTTTCTAAAACAAAAAAGGTTTACAATTTATATACTTTTTAAAATCTTTCTAAATTGCTACAGAAGTACCAACCCAGTGTTTACAAACTTAACATGCAAAGGTTGTCAAATGCCCTTTACCGAAAAAAAAAAAAAAGGTTAAACAGCAACGTAGGACCATTTTTAAAGTTGGAGGACAAAATGAGATGGAAGTTTTTCAACCTACCCTAACTGTCTTGAACCAGAATGCACAGAGTACACGCAGAGTTAAACAAGACGAGCATTTGAGGTTTAAAAGTAAATAAATTGTAAAATTTTTTAGAAAATAACCGATCGTTTCGCAAGATAAGACCCTTCTTCCTCGGCTGGGATCGTTTAGAGCCCTTCAAACCTGCATTTAAACTGCATTTTGGAATTTCAAACTCATGGGCACCATATAAGTCTTTTCACATTTGACACATCAAAACAACTGAGGCCCAATTTAGTCTGTCAAATCTTAATTAACCAACAACAGCTTTATACCTCAGTAAAGAGCAGAGCATTTGAGAAGTGAGCAGACAACAAAACTGACAGGATTACCTCCAGTGGAGGATAGTAACTGGTAGGGCTGCACAATTAATCGAATTTATAATCGTGATTACAATTACAGATGCCACAATTACGTAATCATTCATTTTGGAATTTCAAACTCGTGGGCACCATATAAGTCCACTATATGGGAAACATTCCTGAAAAGTTTACGACTGAAGAAAGAAAGCCATGAACATCTTGGATGACAAGGGGGTGAGTAAATTACCTGTAATTTTTTATTCTGGAAGTGAACTTCTCCTTTAACACTGTCAGTGTTAAGGATTTGTTATAGGTCAGAAATGACTAGCATGTTTACCGTGGTTGCAGTGAAATTGCAGCTCAGTTTGCGATGCTCTATGGAATGGGCCATTTCAGTCCACTCACTCAGGGTACTGTCTCTGTAGGCCAGACCAACATCCATGGTGACCAAAGCTCCATCTTCTACATGCCAACAAAGAACACGCATAATTCAGTATGATATAATCACAAAGATAATGCACTATAACCAGTAAAAGTTGCTGGATTATAATAACTACTATTTTCTACTTATCTTAACCGCTTATCTTCTTTAAAACCTTTGTAAACAACCATATGCACTCTAACTGCCGATTCTGATATCCGATCTTTTTTTTTTTTTTTAAACAAGGAATTTTTTTCTTTAAGCATAAGACAATAAAGAATGAAAAAATACATAAAATAAGATGTTTTTGCTCTATTACAGGCTGAACTGACCTCAAAAAATATCTGCAGCCATGTGGAATTAACACAATCCAAACAAAGATGCCAGCGATATCTTTGCAGCATGAGAAGATATTTTTTATAGCGCACACAAATTCATTGCAAAATATGCATACACATACAAATATTTAAATATTTTGAGAGCTTAAGGAGTTCGACTTTACGTCATTCGCAGTCTCATCTCTGGCCTCTGTTAACGTCCTGTTTACAGACTTTGTTATATTTCTACACAGATGACATTTTGTGAAATGACTGCAATGCATTTTGTCTGTGAATGTAAACAGTTGGGGGAAAAAAAACTGCATGTGTATATCAGATCTGTAAAACAGCGCCTATTGGAAGTGACGATGCAACACAGGACCTCGCTCCACCTGGGTGGTAATTATTTAAATTCTGGATATAGGTTGTAGGTTCCCCTAAGAGAACTCGGGACTACAATCAAAGAATCTGAGGGAGTTTTTAAAAAAGCACTTACTGATACACAGTCTGGATTTGGGAACTAGATCAAATTAATTTATTGAAATGATGAGACTACAAAGTGCATCATTCTCAGTGAATGACAAATTAAATTCAGTCTCACACAATCATTATCATATGGCTACAGGACTCTTAGAACGTTGTTCTACGAGTTCTACTGACCACTTTACTTTTACTGTTTTACTATTTAACCACCATTACTTTTTGTTCTTGCCATTCGGATTTTGACAACATCTAAAAATTCACCTTTTGTGTGTTCACAGGAAAAGTCGTCGCACAGACTTGCAACAACACTAGGGTGAGAGTAAATGATCACTGCAGGTCATTTTTGAGTAAACCCTTATCTCTTCAAAACCCTGACATCTGGGAAATTAAATGAGTGCCTGCTGACTGAAGAACAGTAGTGAACTTTTATGGACAAGGCTAAATGCAGGCATGTGAAAGGACAGATTTATGACATCCCATACCATTCTTATGAATAACTCTTTTGTCATCATACTATGGCTAAAAGTAGCTCAAGGTAACCCGGGAGTCATTTTATCTATTCAAGTCAATCATAACCTTACACACACCTCTTTCAACACATCAGGAGGTATATATAAATGATCAAATTCACTTGGACTCACAAAAAACAGGTTCAACTTTGCATAAGGGATTGTCAAAGTACTACAGAGTCATGTGGTGTGATATTCCTGAGCTTTGGGAAAGCAGGAGGCAGCTGGGAAAGGGGCCGGTGGTTTAGATCGCTTTGCACAGCCTTGTGAGTTCCACTTCACTTCTCTAAAGAGATCCTTGTTGTGTTATGAAACAAGCTGGAGAGCACTAAAGAGAATTCCTGCACATAGAGGGCTGAGCTTTATGGGGGGAGGGGCAGGAGGAACAGAGAGGGAGAGGGGGGCAGACATTATTAGCCCAATCCTCTCTCCTCCAGTGTGTCTGCAGTGGCCCCCACCTATGAGCGGCTGTGCCAAAGAGCTTTGAATGTCAGCTTAGCACACACAAACATTCCGCCCGGGCGCAGCGCGCATCACCCCGGCGACTAAGCCATTTCAACAGCTGTGTTATTGCTGGAGATCGGCCAAACTGTGCTGCTTGGCCAGAGAGACGAGAAAGACAGAACCAATGGCACTCTATTGAAAATGAAGCAGAGGGACTGGTGATCCCAGTGATGGTCATGTGATCCATTAGAATGGCCTGAATCTAGATTTTTTTTTTTGAACTTTTATCTCTTTTGTTTTCAAAAGCAACAGGTCTTAAAATAAGCACAAATTATCATAAATGTACATTCAATTTAATACAGCAGATCCAGTTATAAAACAATCACATTATATAATAAATGCATATTATTATAGAATATGTGACCCTGGACCACAAAACCAGCCTTAAGTAGCATGGCTATATTTGTAGCAATAGGCAAAAATACATTGCATGGGTCAAAATTATCGATTTTTCTTTTATTCCAAAAATTATTAGGATATTAAGTAAAGATCATGTTCCATGAAGATATTGTAAATTTCCCACCATAAATATATCAAAACGTAATTTTTGATAAGTAATATGCATTGCTAAGAACTTCATTTGGACAACTTTAAAGACGATTTTCTCAATTTTTCAATTTTTTTGTACCCTCAGATTCCAGATTTTCAAATAGTTGTATCTCGGCCAAATATTGTCCCAAACCATACATCAATGGAAACAGTATTTATTTAGCTTTCAGATGATGTAGATGGATAAATCAATTCAAAAACTTCTCTTATGACTGGACCAGGACCAGGGTCACTTATAATAATAGCTTTACCTGCAATCCAAAACTTGGCACTGTGACATGTGTATTCTGATTATGTCACTCAACAGTGCCACACCAAGTTGGTTGGGCAAAGCCTGCAGAATCTGTGCATATTTTTGTGGAAACTTTTTGTAACATTAGGTCTTTACTGTTACTTTTGATCAATTTAATGCATATTGCTGAATAAAAGTGGGGGTTTTTTTTGTGCAAAAACCTCTTACTGACTCCAAACCTTTGATCGGTAGTGTATCATATCTTAATACAGGTTTCGCTGGAAACTGTATTAACCTTCAATGAAAGGATGCAACATGCAGCACAAATTATTTTTTTTAAAGTCAATTTATATATTTTAAAAATATTCATTTATATGATTTCACTGGCACTGTTAAATTAGAGGCTGTAAATATGCATTATTTAATGGTGCTCTTAGTTATAATGCAACTATTAAAAATCTCTGTGTATTTAAACACCTTTTTAAGCAATGTGTTAAAAATACTATTTTACATTTTGAGTGATAAAACAGCTAGAAAGGAAACACAAAATGTTTATAAAGTAGCTTTGTATTCACCAATGTGCAGTGTTGGGGAATATTACTACTAAAAATAATGCATTACAATATTGCACTAAAAACAAATCGCAAAACAAATTGCATTACTTAGTTTCTTTTTATGGAAGGTAATGCGTTACTTTACTTTTTGCATTACCTTTTCTCATTTAGGCTGGGCTTGCTTGTTTGTTTTTAATATAAAAAGTTCTATTTTTAGCAAATGTAAAAACCCTTTCAAACCTAAAGTGAAATGAATAAGCCTCAGGCTGAAGGAAATGTAAATTCACGTCTGTAAAGGGTGCAGCTCAAACAAACCTTTCAGCTGTGCTGCCATTCTGGATTGCATGAAGAAAAAGATGCCAGAGAAGAAAGTTCAACACGCTTCAGCAATTAAAAAAATGAAACACAAATGTTATGTTTATCTAAAGTCATTTTTGCTTAGTAGTATGGTTGAATTGGATCATCGGAGGTCAGCAGCAAAGACACTGGTTAATAAAAGGGGATATGTGCAAAGTAACGCTTTACTTTAGTAGTTACTTACCACAAAAAAGTGATTACATAATCACACGATTGTGTTACCCCAACACTACCAAAGTGCCATCTGTAATTAAGAAGTAATATAAACACGCCTCTCTCTCTCACTGCACAACATTACTTTTTCAATGTGAAATGCTGAGTGCCAAATGAATTCCTGCTAGGACCTTATTAGTCAAACTGCTGACACTCTGTGAGGTCTTGCTCAGAGAACAGGATACACAGAGCGAGAGAGAAACAGCTGGCAGAAGATCACACAAGACTTATGGTAAACACATAACATCTGGCTGAGGATGATCTTCTAGGAGAGCATGTTCCAGACTGTGGTAGAAAACCCTGAACTATACAAAAATGATTTATTCAAGTGCTGAAAGCAAAATTAATTATGCAAAGATCTGCAGTAAAGGCACTTATAGTGAGAACGCTGTGTCAAACAAGTAAAAAAATACATATATTTTTCTCCTACTAGCACGTGCTTCAGGGTGGGGTATACAACAACAAGACCATGGTAGCTCCACACAGTAGTTAATGTACTAAGGAACCAAAAAACTCCTCCTACATTTCTCAAGGCTTGAATAACCAGCAAAGGTGCTCCTGCTGCTAGAAGGAGCAGACGTTCCGATCACTTTCCCAGACTGCTCTAGTTCGACAATGGCTCTTCATTAGTGGCCAGTGTTATCCGCTTAATCCTGTCTTTGAAAGGGCAGACTTGGAGCTGTTCCAGATCCCCACCCTCCCACAGCCAGATGATTTTAAATGGCAACAGTACTATGCAGGTCCACACGGCCGGAACCAGTAAGGTTCAAACAAAGACGCATTAACTTTACAAACCAAAAAAAAACAAAAAAAACAACAACAACTGTCAAAAGGAACCTAAATGGTGATGGAAACACTAATGAGCTAAAACATTACTGGAGATATTTCATTAATCTTTAAAATTTGATTTGTGCATCTTAATTCTCAAATGGCAATCAAACCAGATGGGAGGACCACATTCCTTTTTATTATCCTGCAATTGTCTGTGTTCAAGCCTTAAGCAGTTCCCCCCTACCTGCATGCTGACTTAATCCTCATTGAGGTCCCTCAGGCTCCAACCACAACAGTGAGAAAACAGACCATCCATCATTGTTAGTCCTCTCACAGCATGTGAGAAATCCAATCTACTTTTGAGTGAATAGAATGGGAAATTCCACTGGGTGTTCACGTGTCCCTCCTACACTTTCGTCACAATAGCGATGTTCGTATAACCTTATAAACCATGGTGATGTCATGTTTATGGTTTTTTGGGGGGCAGAGAAGGTGGACATTATAGCTTCAAACACAATCACACATTTTTGTTACTCACCAATCTGGTTTTGCATTTTAAAGGCAATGTCAAACTGGAGAATAACCAACATGAACTGGAACCAGGCACTCATCTCTCTGTTGGGCAAAGGAATGTGGACTGCAAACACAATGTTGTTGGCCTCAATTCTCTTGGCCATGGCCTCATCAAAGTCTCTGATCTTGCTGCACTGGTCCGGGCCCCATGGCATGAACCACTTGGAGCCCTTATGGTGGGTCTTCACGGTGTCCACACATTTGGTGGCCAGGTAGTGGACGGCGGTGGTTGGGCTGGGAGCTACGGAAACATATTTGAACATCAGTTTAAGAATAGCTTGAGAATAATCAGTGTAATGACTAACATCAGGTACTGATTCACATATTTTGTACATTATCACACAGGCAAGAGATAACAAGTAAAAGCTCTCATATTTATTTTTACAGGAATTGAAGAAACAGAAGACCTTTTTTGAATCACATGGAGTATAAAATCTTTGATTAAATCTTTCACATTTAGTCTTAAATTAAATTTAGCCCCTATATTTTTGGAATGTTATAAAGTTACTAAAACTTAAATAAAATACCAAGCAGGAACTTGCAATTGCAATTATTCAGCGTATAATCCATTTATATAAAAAAAAAAATAATAAAGAAAATAAATAAATTCTTACAGAAATTGGAAACAGATGGTTTTACAAATAGGAATTTATACTTTCAAAAACTAAAATTGCATAGAAAAGAGCAGTGAAAGAATTTCCCACTTTTCAGCAAGAATGCATTAAAATGATTAAAAGTGACAGTAAAGACTATTTCAAATAAATGGCAAAAATTCTTTGTAACTTTTTAAACATTAAACTAAATATTTTCAACAATAAGCAATAAGCATATTAGAATGATTGCTGAAGGATAATGTGACAATGAAGACTGGAGTAATGGCTGCCAAAAATTCTACTTCTGGCATCACCAGAAGAAACCACATTTTAACATACTTTAAAAACAGAATTATTTTTTTTTTCTTTAATTTTTTTTTTTTTCCATTTTAAATTGTAACGACATTCCACACATTTACTGTATTTTGACTGTATTTTGATCAAATAAATGCAGCCTTGGTGAGCATGAGACTTCTTTAAAAAAGAAAAAAAAAAAAAAAACACATACTGACCCCAAACTTTTGAACAGTAGCGAATACAAAAAAACACAAAGGTTTAGACAATAAATACAAGACTCACAAAATTACTCTCTGATATACTCTTACTAAGAGGGGGTCATTAGCATAAGAAAGTATGGACAGGCTTCCTCCACCATTCAGAAGGCTGGTCCTGGTATTTTTGTTAAGTATGAGTCAATAGAACCCTTCCTGGGTCATCAAGGACATCGAAGCGTGCAAATGACCAGGAAGTGAGAGATAATGTGAACAAGCCTATAGCCTGAGGACACTATTCAGATACAGTCTCTATTCCAGGAGTGTTTATCAGTATTCATTCAATATAACTGAGCAACAGCACCATTAAAAATGTTAATAATATTTAAAAAGCTTATGGATGGGCCTTTAAATTGCTCTGCTCACATATTGCGGCGTACAACCCTGTTCCTGTGAAATATACTTAGCAAACAAAATTAGCTGTATGAAACCTCTCTGAATTCAATTATTCATTGACCCACAATCCTGGGAACAAACCCTCTTCAAAATACCAACACAAAATAATAGTCGCCTTTCGGCCCGGTGACCTCATGCCGTGTTTAAGATGTCCAATAACAGGGGAAGCAGCGCGCCTTTCTACTCAATTACCCTGGCTGCCACCAGCCACCGAACAAACACAAAGGAATCCTGCTTCATTAAATCAATCACAGGCAAGAATAGCCAAAGCAAGCTAATTTATCACCATTCATCCCACATTCTGCAGGAGACCAAGAAATGATTCCCTTCCTATCGAAATCAGAAGGAAGTGTGTGGTTGCAAATAGGAAAAGTGGAAGAGGACAAAACAGTCTTTCCAGTTGGTGTCAAATGGAACAAGCTACATAGAAATTCATACTCAAGCCTTAAGATAGAAGGGAATATTTCATTGTTTCTGTAAAAAAAGGGTACAAAATAACACTGGTGAGGTCGACGCGAACTGAGAAAAGAGCTGGAAGAGCCTGTGGGCACAGAGGAGGGGTTGTCTGTTCAGATGTAAGATCAAAGAAAAGTTCTAGAGATGCACCTCGTTTAACCCTTTATTGTCTGACGAGAAGTAGACAGGCTGAATGTAACAACAGAATACAAGACTGGTACAAGTTAATTGACTAAAATGAGCAAATAAAATGTGTAATATACAGTATACTTCATTCCTACCTTCGTCTATTGTTTGTCTATAACATTTCTTTATGTTGTACTAAGGAAATGTATTAATGTGTTTGCTCTGCAATGGAAACATTAAGAACTATCTATGATTAAACATTAATTAAAAAGTTGTTTATAAGTTACTAAACAAAACAAATATGGAAGACACTTGACACTATTAAATAAAAGATCAAGCTGGTTTAAACAAGCCTTTCTCCGTTTAGTTTCTCGTGCTATATTTCAGAGACCCGGGACAAACTAGACACATCAAGGCGCACAAGTAGCGAGTAAAAATCAATGTCGCGTTTATCTGATCTGCTCTCAAACTTCCAAGCGGAACACTGAAAGCAGCAGCACAAAGACTGCACCAGTCGACGGGGTGAAAATAAGCGCCCATCTTTGACACTACTGTAACAAAGCCATTCCGCAACTTTTCACTCCTTCCTAGAACGCGAAGACGACTCTCTTTTTTGGCAAAAAAAAGACATCTAGTGTTGCACACCAGAACGAATGGCAACATTCTCTGTAGTAAAAGCCAACAAACCCTGAACTACCAAATCTAGGCGGATTTGTAAAAGTAGCTACTCACCAATCAGTCCGCCGACCATAAAGGAGAACGCCTGGAATAAAAGGAGAATTACTCCCACAATCACCAACTTTTTGGTGCTCATATTCTCAATAATTGCTCCAGCCATTTTTAAAGTGTCTCTGTTGCTAGGACTGAATGCAAAGAAACGAAAGTCACGGCATCCAGGTGGACCAGTGCGCTGTCCGAGATTGAGAGCGCGACACAGGCTGTGTCTCAAACCCTAGTGAACTGCCTGTGTTGCGCTCTTCCTAGGGAACTATAGGGAAAAGGGAATGACCACGTGACCCACTCTGCATCAGGAACTCAGACTAAACGAGTGCACGTGACGTCACACCACACTCTTGACTAGATGCACAAAACTTAAAGCTTTTTTAAAGCATTGCCCGCATGCTAAACAAAATGGTTGATTTTTAATGGTTCCAATATTCAGAGGTATGTATAACATGTGCTCAGTCTTTTAATACGAAACACATTTGTCATATTCCCATCTGTGATATTCTCCACAAATCATGTTTCCATGCTTTTTGACACTTTTTAACTGGCAAGCTTTTAGCTATGTAGCTAAAATTATGCTACTCTATAAATTTTTCAGATTGTGCTGGAGGCAACACAGAGTCTGAGAGTCTCCCCAGCTGAAATGCAAAATGTGACAATAGGACAAACCTGCTTCATTTTAGCCTTGTCTTGCTGTTCCAACTGTAACTTACTAACTCTGAGGTACCAAGCAATAATAAATACAACGTACAATTATATGGTTTTGATTTAACTGTTTCAGTTTCAAGACACTCATTTTAAATTGTTACTGTACCAGTTTTTCAGAGAGCTTCCTTATGTGTCACCATGTGAAAAATTTTGAAATCAGATGACAACATCCAATAAACATTCTCAGATCTTGAACAAAGATTGACTGCAGTTTTTTGTTAAGAATA
>JAHKKF010514749.1:7705-43142 GCA_019740295.1 Labeo calbasu
AGTTTGAGTTTGCCTAATATATGTGTGTGTACTGTGTGTAATTATTATGTATGTGTATATATAAAAAAAAAAAAAAAAAAATTATATATATATATATATATATATATATATATAAAAATACACACAAATTAATGTATATATTTAAGAGAAATATGTCATTTATGTACAAAATATCTTTATTTATATATGATATAAATTCTATAAAAATTATAAACATATATTTGTAAATATTTCTTAAATATATACATGAATGTGCTTGTATTTATATATACATAATAATTACACACAGTATACCACACTGTCGGAAAAAAAGCTACAGTTCTGTCGCTGGGACGGTACCCTAAGGTACAAAGTGAAAAGGTACCAATATGTACTTTCAAAGTACTAAAATGTACCTTTAAGGTATTAATATGTACTGTTTAGGGGTAGGTAAGGTACAAAGATGTACCTTTTCATTTTTGCACCTCAGCGACAGAACTGTACCTTTTTTCCGAGAGTGTAGGCAAATTCAAACTTTTATTTTGTATGCGATTAATCGTTTTCCAGCCCTACTTTCTATGCGATAATCTCAAAATAATCAACTATAGACTGACATATAGATCTATCACAACTTTACTTTTTTAAACAAATGTTCTAATTTCAAGGATTATGACTTAATTTAGAATTTAGAAGGTATGACAAAAAAATCCCACATCATGGACCCTCTATCCAAAGTTCTAAAGGCTGAGGCAATTTTTTGTCAGGCATCTTTAAGGAGAAAGAAATAAAATAACTGTACATACAAATACGTAATTTGTTATCATATCTGCTCTGGTATAATGCAATACTTCAGCGAAGAACATCACTGAACCTTTGTAGAGTTCAACAGCAGATTTGTACAAAAAATGGTTTCCCAGAGAGAGGGAAAAGATAAGAGATAAAGAGAACAGTGTGTCTGTGTATGTAGGAAAGGGAGGATCTCTGTAACCAGATGCATTCCCATGGGAGAAAGATAGCAGGAGTTTGAGTGTGAGAAAACACAGCCAGTTGGAGAGAAAGAAAGAGCAAGACTGAAAATCTTTGTTTACCCTCCCTTATCCAGTCCTCCCCCTCTCCCCTCATCTCTGTCTTCTCTCTCCTCCCACTCCTCTGGCCAGCAGTGAGGCTCCTCATTGTTAGCTGGGAGGAAGCTTGCTTAGAACACTTCATGGTCTTTTAAATGCATAGGAATGGCTCAGTGAACAAAGGAAGGACCACCACTTTGAAATTAACTGCCCTGTCAAGGTGGGCGGCATTTCACACGCATGCGGTCACAGAGACTTTAAAAGCGAAACTAAATGACCAGTGCCAAAGGGTCAGGAATGGAATGAGTGTGGAGGACTGCCTAAGTTGTTGTTTTTCAGTGAGGAAGAAGTTAAGTCGGTGCTCATTTTATTTAGTCTAATGTCCTCGAGTTAGATTCACTCTATCAGTATTTATGGGTTATTCTGTTCTCGCTACAGTCAGACCGATTACCTGCCATGAAGGGAGAGGAGAAATTAACGTATAAAATATTCATTTCCTTCTACCAGGCAAAGATAAATCTTTCTATTGTTAGGCGCTTTCACTCAAAGAATAAAGTGCTAATATATAAACACCCTCCTTTCAATGTCTTCAGATTTTTCAAAATATACTCATCAAATAAGAATGAAAATATTGTATTTATGTTCTCTTATTTTCAAGTGTTATACTCGCAAAATATAAATGCATCCATATTGAATTTTGCTTTGCACCTAAACTCACATCACCGTCTGAATCGCAAGGATTGCATTGCAGCAAACTGCAAAACAATACAGAAACTGTTTATGAAAAACAACAGCTATGACTCATCTGAATTACCTCATTTCATTTACTTATGCGTGTTGTACTCTTAAGTTAAGCAATATGAGTCAAGCCAAAAGATTTCTGACTAGAAGTCAAGTGAATCAGCAACAGCGTGGGTTTTTCCATTAATCTCTGGCCTTTTACTACAGCTATGAATCTACTGAATTCAGTTTTGTTTTACCAGACACTGTTTTATCAATACACATTTCAAACAAGTGTCTATTTCACCTTCTTCCTTTCATTTCAGTTTTTTTCAACATAAAAATTTCCTGATAATTTACTTACCCTCATGTCATCCAAGATGTTCATGTCTTTCTTTTTTCAGTCGCAAACGAATTCCGTTTTTTTGAGGAACACATTACAGGATTTTTCTCCATAAAGTGGACTTCAGTGGTGCTCAGTGGATTGAAGGTTAAAAATGCAGCTTCCAAACGGGTCTTATTTAGAAACGATTGGCTATTTTCTAAAAAAAAATAAATAAATACAATTCATACACTTTTTAGCCTCAAATGCTCATCTTATCTAGCTTTGTGATGTGCATGTGTACTCTGTGTGCTCCGGTTCAATACAGTTAGGGTATGTCGAAAAACTTCCATCTCATTTTCTCCTCCAACTTCAAAATCTTGCTACATCGCTGCAGAAATACCGACCCAGTGTTTACAAAGTGAACGTGGAAGGAGGGTCAAACACTCCTTACAAAAAAAAAAAAAATAAAAAAATAAATAAATAAAAAAAAGGGTAAAACAGCGATGTAGGACGATTTTGAAGTTGGAGGAGAAAATAAGATGGGAAATTTTTGACATACCCCAACTGTCTTGAACTGGAGTGCCCAGAGTACGTTTAGAGTTTTTTACGTTTAGTCGTTTAGAGCTTTTTTTCAATCTGTTGACACTCCACTTTTTTTTTGAAAATAGGCTCATTGTCCAACTCCCCTAGAGTTAAACATTTGAGTTTTACTGTTTTTGAATCCATTCAGCCGATCTCCGGGTCTGGCGGTAGCACATTTAGCATAGCTTTGCATAGATCATTGAATCTGATTAGACCGTTAGCATCTTGCTCAAAAATGACCAAAGAGTTTCGATACTTTTCCTATTTAAAACTTGACTCTTTTGTAGTTACATTGTGTACTAAGACATACGGAAAATTAAAAAGTTGAGTTTTCTAGGCCGATATAGCTAGGAACTACGCTCTCACTCCGGCGTAATAATCAAAAATGAGAGGAAAAATATCGAAACTCTTTTGTCATTTTGAGCGAGATGCTAACGGTCTAATCTGATTCAAGTTATGCTACCGCCAGACCCGGAGATTGGCTGAATAGATTCAAAAATGGTAAAACTGTTTACCCCATGGGAAGTTAGAAAATGAGCCTATTTTCAAAGAAGGTGGAGTGTTCCTTTAAAGTCCACCATATGGAGAAAAATCCTGAAATGTTTTCATCAAAAAAAAAAAAACGTAATTTCTTTGCGACTGAAGAAAGAATTACATGAATATCTTGGATGACATGGGATGAGCAAATTAGCAGGAAATTTTGATTCTAAAAATGGAGTAATCCTTTAAATTATATTAGTAATTTCTGTCTACCAATGCCATTTAATTATGCAAATTATCTGTGATCAACTTAAACCCATTGCTAAATCTTACGCCTTCACATAATAATCACGAACTGCGTAGATTTCCTGTGAAAATTTCACTGAACAACTGTTAACATGACCACACCTTTAACCAGAAAAGACAGTGGTGATCCACAATGTCTATTTAATCATTCAAATATTTGATTACACATTGTAGCATATGTACTTAGACAAAGACTGTAACTGAACAATGCAAAAGCCTACTGCATACATACTGCAAAGGTACTAAACTGTTTCTCAGACTTCATGCTAGCATGTCAACACACTGCTCATCCAAACACAACACACCTCACAGTTTCCTTCTCTGTCTTTTCTCTGAGCCCTCGCCTCCTCCCTTATTTGCCCTACCTCTCTTTCCTCCTTCCTCCACCCTTAGACAAATTTCCCCCTCAGGAACAATAAAAGTCTTCTATTCTGCTTCAATTACCCTCGGTGCAACGCCCCTCACTGCACACTCATAACTCATTCAGCCCTACCGCAAGCCGCCTCCTCACAACAGAGACACACAAACACAGTTTTACTCTGAATCTAAATTTTACATGTGAATATTTGCATTTGCCCACACGTACATTGAAATTCAGGTGTAGCCTAGGATCTGGTAGGGGGAGCTTGAATCTCCAGCTCAAAGACCAAGGCTTTGAAATCTCTAAAGCAAGAATTTCTATTTTTTTCTTCCTCAGTCTGGAGACTGATCAGATACAACAGAGTCTCCATATCAGCCTAAGCAGACAGAGCGTGCACACACACACACACACTGCATCGCTGGGCATATCACTGCTGAGAGGTAGATACTGGAAAGCCTGATGCCCTTTTCCGATGCAGTCCTGCTGTGACCGAAGCCTGTTTTCCTGGAGACTGAGCAAGGCTCAATACTTAATAGCCACTATTTTTATGGACTCTCTGGAAACCTGACATCTGTAGCAACCTATTATAAAACATCCATTAATGCACCAGCTTTGAAAGTTATCGATTAAAGTGAAACGCTGAGATTAGTACACCTATATACACAACAGAAGAATCTCCTTACAGAAACTAAGAAGGAAAACAGTAAAAAGACCATCGAGATAGAACACAAAAGCAAGGGGAACTGATAGATTGAAATGAAAGATATCCGATTTTGCATACGAGCCGTGTTGACTTGGTTGATATTCATAGTACGCTGCCTTGCCGTTTCTTTTCCCTCTGCTTCCTAAGACAATCTAATTGTGCTGTCAATACTCAATTTGCCACTGATTTTAATAAGGTTCCTTGTCAATGTATGCACAAGGCAGATCATGAGGGATAAAATGAAATCTCTATATCCAAATGCAGTGTGCATGTGAACACACAAAGTGAAATTGTACATGTGTCAGTACACTTACAAAGAGGGTACTGTGTGAAACCACAACACTGGAATTATTATAATTCGAGTTAAAAATGTTCTGGGGAAACAAACAATTAGCAAATATTATCCAAACAGGTTCATGACCTTAACTAACAAGGGCTGGGCGCATCTCATTCCTCTGAAATCCCTCGTGTTCCAAAGAAAGAAAAAAAAATCTCTCAATATGTATTTCAGCCTTTACAAACTGCTTTGACCATGCAAAAACATGCTCATTCAGTCACTTGTAGACAGAATGTAAACAACATGATTTTCTACATTAATTTCCACCATGAAATGAAACCGAGACTAATCCTAACACACAAATTTCCATATACAGACAGGGATATTGAAATTCATACCAGTATGTCAATAATTACATATTAAGGCTGATGAATGATAACTGATTTTAAAAATTCTATATTATTTTACTTAAATTTAAAAGAAACCATTTGGAGGTGCCATTTCATTTTAAACACATTTATGATATACAGTATGAAAATTGGATGTTCTGACTAGATTTGATCACTTTCTATATATAAGTGGACAAAAAAAACAAAAAAAGTAACATGCATTTTTTTTTTGATTATACAACCTACCTCGTAGAAACAGTAGGGTCACACAGGGGAGAACAGGCGTGCTTCAGGCTGGGAGGTGTTTCCAGGTGCTGACGAAGGCGGTAGGGATTAAGGAATATGGTACGGTAGTGATGCTGTTCCAGGCATCCAGCGTGGGATCGTAACAGTCCAGGGTTTTGCAGCGCTGTGTACCAAAGTAACCGCCCACCACATAAAGTTTGTTTCCCGAGGCCACCGCTTGGCAGCTCATTCGCTTCGCAGTAACATCTCCAACTTTAGTCCATTGATAAGTCTCACTGCTGAATTTGTAGGCAGAGCAAGCGGAGAATTCGGTGTCGCCCCCCATTACAAAGATCTGGTTGCCTAGAACAGCAGCTGCGGTGTAGCGCCACGGCTGTGGACAGGAAGCCGGAACCGTCCAGCGATTTTCCGAGGGATCGTAGCACTGAACTTTGGGTAGCTTGTCGTGGGCTACGCTTGTCCCACCGAAGGCGAATAACTTCAGCTTTACGCTGACGACAGCAGCATTGCTGACTCCTTCTCGCAGCGGAGCCACCATGCTCCACTTGTTAGCAACTGGGTCAAACTGCTCTACCTGCTTCAAGGACACAGATGGAGATGCAGGCAGACAGCCAGTGGCAGCTGTGTGACCTCCAACGACATACAGGCAGTGGCGTAACTCAGCAGATCCGTGACCGAAACGTGCTATCAGCATCGGAGCTGCTTTGGACCATTCTTCATGTAATGTGTCATACACCCAAACGTCTTTAGACACACCGTTCTCTGAACCCCGGCCACCAGTCACGTACACTTTGCAGCCAATGGCGCAGGCGCTGAACTCTTTGCGTGGACTGGGGATGTCCGCCTTTGGAATGATTTCTTTAGCCTTCTGGTCAACCAGGTAAAGCTTGTCGCACATAAACGTGGGGCCGCCCAGAAGGAAAAGAGCATGACTGGTTTTACGTGGCCGGGCGCAAGGACTATTAACGACGCCGTCGTTTTGCAAGATGCGCAGTTTGCAGCGAATTGCCTCGTCCACCAGTTCTTTGCTTTTTGCCTGTGCGATGATGAGCTCTTCCGTAGAGACGTTCTCCATGAGGAAGATGGCAGGCAGAAGAGCCAGACGCACAGTACGGAGCAGCTCTGGAAGGTGACAGTGCCGTCTCTCAAGGTCGTAGTTCACCCAGTTGAGCGCCGACTCGTAGACGAGACGCTCGTCCTCGGTTTCGAGCTCTTCGTGTGCCAGCAGTTGGACCAGCATGTCCTTGGGCAGCTGGAGAAACTCTTCAGTCTTGCAGATAGCAGGGAAGTTACTGAGGCACATGCTCCAGGACAGCTGGAACAGCTGGGTGCACTGGTGAGCGTCCGAGAGCAGCAGCATGCCCAGGCAGTTGGATGGGTGAAGGTTCTTCTCCAGGAACTCAGCACAGGCATCACGGATGTCCTGGAACTCCAGCATGTCACCGGCCTCAAGGAGAGACTCCGCATTCTCCTCATTTATTATCACTCTTGATGAATAGGCATAGTCCAGAAGGAGCTCCAAAACCTAGACAATGCAAAGTAAATGCAAAGTTAATCTAAATAAACTGACAACCTGCACTTGAAAACCATGAAGCTATTGATTTGCAAAAGCCTGATGTTCAACTCTAGAGCTACTCCAAGGTTTCAGTACTCTTCAGTCGATAATGTGTTGCCTACAATGGCAGAAAATTGCTTTCTGTCATCATTTACTCACCCTCATGTACTTTCCAACCTTAATTTAACATAAAAGATGATATTTTGAAGAGTTTTAGTTTCGTGCTACAATGAAAAAATGTTTTGTGGAAATGACTTTCATACAGGTTTGGAATCACATGAGGTGATTCACTCTACAGAATTAATTTTTTTTGGTGAACTATCCCTTTCACACTACTATACAAATTCAAGCACTTCATCAGTACCTCTGGATGAATAGAGTCCCTGAAATCCACTTCACTGTCCTGACTCTCTCTCAACCCTCCGCTGAACATTGCTTCAAAGTAGCGGCTGCAAGCGGCCAGCACAGCCCTGTGGCACGGAAAAGAGCGATTTCCTGCGTGGAGCAGAACATCGGTGAAGAGTCTCTGCTGACGAAGAACATTCAGGTGCATTAGCACGCTGTCGGCATATGAGGACTTGTGGAACAGGTAGATGTTCATAGAGCCCGTGCTGGCACGAGACTTGCGGTTCTCGTGGACGCAGACAGACATTTTCATTGAATCCTGAAAAAGTAGAGAGAGAGAGAAATTGTTCTGGTGACTCAAGAATAAAAACAGGGAAAGTGTGCTAACCTTTTACACAATTAAAATTCACACTGAAGAGGAAAGAAAACGTGAAATTCCCTAGTACCATAGTGAGGGGCTTGAATAGCCTCTGTTGTCTGTTGCAGGAGCTGAGTGACATTGTTTTGAACAGTGATATGATCAGTATCAGCAAAATACACAAAGAGCATGCCAAACCTCAACATGAAGGCAGAGAAGATGATGTAATTCTGCAAACACAACATAAAAACCCACTGGAAGCCTCTCTGATGTCTAGCCGACTGGAATGTGAACAAATGCAAGGGAGTCTAATCATTACCAGGTGTTCAAAGCCGGACGGATAAGGAGGGGGAAACTAAAGGGAAAGAAAAAAACTTTCAGAAGTAAACACCCCTGCCTGAAATTTACTGTGGAAAAACGAACAAAGAGTTGAGGACCAGGCACAGAGTCAACACTAAGTGTGTCAATGTCACCGGCCGCCATCTGGTCACCTATATGGTGCACATTCAAATCCAATCAGTCTGAATTTCCATGTAACCGATACACGCCCCCTGGTCCCTGCCGGCTGTCAACATCCCTCCGGGGAGAATTTAATTGTGTTTCCGCTAATGTTGTGCAGAGGCAAAATGTAGTTCTGAACTGGGCTAAATACATTAAGGACACACAAGCAATGGTGATGTATCACACCTGATACAGTCCAATAATCCATTTAAATTGGCCACAGCTGTGAAGTACAAGAGCCAGAAACCCTGTGCTGACATTGGCCATTAATTATTTTGCAACACAGCACTGAAAACCAGCAATGTTATGCGAATGACTGTATAACAATCAGTTAATAGCTTACAATAAAGATAAACAATAAAGAATGTAATCACAATTTGCAATCATATCTTATGACAGTAGGCTCTATAAAAAGTGCTCTTCAAACACCATTTCTATGCCAACACATGTTACAGAAATCAAATTTTGAATAATGACAGATCAACATTGTCATAATATCATAGGTGCACTGACATCACTATTTTGCTAACTATTTTTATCAGTAATGTATTAAAAATAAATGACAAAAAGAATAACTATCTGAATTAAAAGTGGATTATAATTTATTTCTAATATTTAAAAATATTTGTACATTCGAATATAAACATAGCTTTTTTGCACAACAGAAGAAATGTCCAATGAAATATGCCCTAGAAACAGCCCAGGGTAACTAAAGAATGCACTTGCATTTACATTTATTAAAATATAGACCGTATATATTACCTGTTCAGGAGCAATGAGGACTTCAGTTCCGTCTGCTCTGGCCGACAAACATGCCACAACGCGACGCGTACAGAGTCACAATACCGGCGGCGCTGGACGCTCTGGCAACAGCGTCCTATGTCGCGTGGATGAACCACAAAATAAACAAATGAAGAGTAATTTAATCCACTTGCTTTTAACGTAAGCAACGAGCCTAGAAATACAGTTTGGTCTATTTTTGCTGAGTTGCACGGAAAACTACTTGAGTTCCTCTATTTTTTTGACAACGGTGCACAAATACATTCGCTCGTATCGTCATACAGCAGCTCCGCCGCTGCAGGTCTCAATAGTGAACAGCTGACGGGTGTGAACAGCTTTTAGAGGAGGAAGAAAGAGAGGCGGAGCGCTACTGCTCTTTAGGAGAATGTGGGAGGAGATAGACTGATGAACTGGCGTGAAAAGAGATAAGGAGATTGTGGTGGGGATCATTAATAGAGTAATAATGAAATCTTATTAGGCTGCATATCACCAAGGGGTTTGTGTGTTTGAAAGTATTTAAAGTCTGTATATACATTGTATACGATCGCAAATATATGGCCATTTAGGAAACAGTGATCCTACTTAACAGCAACTTCGCTGTGCTGTGTATTGAAAGTAATTTAAATAATCCATTCTATAAATTGTACTTCGAATCCAGCATAAACTTTGTTCCTCATTAGTTTGAGACGCACACTCTGGTTCAGAGCTAAGTGGTGAATTTTAATTCACGGAACAATGTCGTCCCCTGCTGAACAAAAGGTGCCTTTGCGTTGTCTGTATCATACCTGTAAATGCCCTTGACGTAAGTAGGAGGGTCATTCCTAGTATTCGAGCCTTTTGGACATTAACACTTAAAAAATGAAACACATTTTTATATAAATTCTTGTGTGATACTATACCAATTCGTATGACAGGGAGATATAAAACGTGTGAAAAATAAGTTTGGTCAACCTTAGGTATATACATTTTAGCAATTACAAGCCAAATCCAACCAAAAATGTCCACCCTCTTAGGGACAAATGAACAATTTAAAAGATTTATGAAGTAATAGACCTTCTTTGAGAGACATACAGTTACAGTTGCGCTCAAAAGTTTGCATCCCTCTTTCAGAATCATTAAAAATATTATTTTACCAAACTAAGAGGGATCATACAAAATGCATGTTGTTGTTTATTTAGTACTGACCTGAATAAGATATTTCACATAAAATATGTTTACATATAGTCCACAAGAGAAAATAATAGTTGAACTTGTAAAAGTGACCCGGTTCAAAAGTTTACATCCCCTTGATTCTTAACACTGTGTTCTTAACTGAATGATCAATAGCTGTTTTTTTGTTTGTTTGTTTAGTGAGTGATAGTTGTTCATGAGTCCCTTGTTTGTCCTGAACAGTTAAACCCTCTGCTGTTCTTTAGAAAAATCCTTCAGGTCCCACAAATTCTTTGGTTTTCCAGCATTTTTTGGGTATTTAAACCCTTTTCCAACAATGATTTTATGACTTTAAGAGCCATCGTTTCACACTAAGGACAACTGAGGGACTCATACGCAACTATTACAGAAGGTTCAAGCACTACTGAATTTGAAGATCTGGGTAAATGTAACTTATTTTGTATTCCGGGAATCATCATCTTCTGTAGCCTCTGAAGGGCTGTACTAAAACATAAAAAAACATGATATTTAGGCAAAATAATAGGTCTGTCAAATAAAAAATTGAATGTTTTTTTTTTACATGCTACTTTTACAAATAAGAATTTCTTTTTACTTTTTTCATATTCCCCTTAACAGGGTGGACATGTTTAAGTTGACCACATTAGATTGGAAAGATAAAATAAAATAAAATAAAATAAAAACAGACAATTAACAAAACAGAGGCTCTCACTTACCTTCCCCAGTTGTTTTCCCTCAAAGAAAATGATGTCAGCCATTTGATATGATGTATTTTTCCTTTCCAACTTTGATTAAAGGGCCAGTAGTTTAATATAAGGGGATGGACAATATTTTGAGGGACAAGCTAAAAATCTTAATTATTATTATTATTATTATTATTATTATTATTATTATTATTTAATGAATTTAATACTTGGAAAATATATACTTTAGAGCAGGAGTGTCCAAACTCAGTCCTGAAGGGACAGTGACCTGTGTAGCTTAGCTCCAATCCTAATTAAACACACCTAATACCAC
The DNA here is from genome assembly GCA_019740295.1 of Labeo calbasu. Classification (NCBI taxonomy): domain Eukaryota; kingdom Metazoa; phylum Chordata; class Actinopteri; order Cypriniformes; family Cyprinidae; genus Labeo; species Labeo calbasu. The sequence goes on from JAHKKF010514749.1 coordinate 18,861, forward strand.
CTAGAACCAGCTAATCAAGCTCTTACTAGGCATACTAGAAACTTCCAGGCAGGTGTGTTGAGGCAAGTTGGAGCTAAACTTCATTAAAGAAATCTATCACTGACATACCAAACAAGATGAAAAAACACACTCATATTAAGTGTTGTAATCGTCATCAAAAAGGCAGACGCAGGCCTGGGGACATAGGAAAAATTGTGATATTTGGTGGTTTAAAATGCTGTAAAATGTTTAGAATTCTTTGAAAAAAAAATTATGTTTTTGAAAATTTTAAGGCAATAATATCACGATATTTACTGGGGACACAAAAGGCACTGAATCCCAGGAATAAACCAAGTCATTTAAACTTCTACCTTTTGAATGAAAAATGTCCTGATTGTTCTTGGGTCTTGGGCAGTGATGTGGTAGACTGAAATATGTGGCTCATGTGGCCCTGGTATGCTTCTTTCTTAAATCTGTGGAGCTATAAAAATTTATGTGGACCATACCGTCTGCTGTCGGGCTCTGTCTGCAAAAATCTCACTGAATTATTTTAATTAATGGCAAAATGAATGTTTGGAAATGTAAACTGATGTAGTATCACTATGGGAAATATGGTTCATTGCATTAGTATTGAACACAAGGAAGCGCCACCTAGTGGATGCGTAATGTTTTTTCTACTGTACAAACTGTACTTTTCTATTGCCCTACCCCAACTCTACACCTAAACCTACCCCTCACAGAACACTACTGGCAATTTTTTAAATTTCAAATAACACCGTTTAGTATGTTTTTTTTTTTAAACCTTTTGGTCCACAGGGACACAGGAAGTGTCCTCATGTTGACACAAGAAGCATGTTTACAAGACCATGTTTACATTGTATTTTTAGAAGTGTCCTCATAGCCCTGGTGAAAAAAACAGCATATGCTGGTAGGTATGTTTTGATGCTGGTTTAAGCTGGTCCTTAGCTGGTTTATGCTGGTCCTTTGCTGGTTTAAGCTGGTCCTTTGCTGGTTTATGCTGGTCATGTTGCTGGTCAAGGACCAGCATAAACCAGCATCAAAACATACCTAACCAGCATCCGATCATCAAAACACACCTACCAGCATATGCTGTTTTTTTCACCAGGGAGACCATGATATATACCAGACACATGTTGGGTTTCCAAATTTTATGGGGGAATTCCATGGTTTTTATACTGTACAAACTGTATTTTCTATTCCCTTACCCTAAACTTACCCCTCACAGGAATCTTTATGCATTTTAATATTTTCAGAAAACTGTATGTGTATGATTTCTAAGCTTGTATCCTCAAGGGGACCAAAAATTTCCCCACAAGGACAAAGATTTTGGATACTCCCATCTTTGTGGGGACATTTTGTTAGGGTATGTCAAACACACACGCCCATCAGTAGCTTTGTACCTGGACTGCATTTCTCAGAAGCATTGTTAAGCTGTAGAAACCAATGTTCTATACAATCTACTTATGTGTTTGTGTTTCCTCGCCCTGGTGTTGCTGTAATGTGCCATTCCTTCTTAGTCGAACAAGTCCTTTTGTGGTCTAAAAAATAAAGAATGGCTCAATTTTCGAGTATGATGTCTGTGAGGCCTCGGCAGAATAAACGTTTCTAACTTATTGGGTGTTCTCAATTTAATGTTGCTGAGAGGACGTGAAATATTCACCTGTACACTGTGCTGAGAAAAGTTCTTGACATTTTTCTTTCGATTGTAATTTCACATGAGAAAATAGCATATCTTTCATATCTAGTTTTTAACAACAGCAGCAATGCTTTACAAAAAGTAGGGGTTTTAAGTACACAGTAGGCTACTATTACAATTATAATTACGTAATACATTATAATTACATAGTACTAGTATTCGGAAAATATACCATTTGCTACTCGTCTTGCTATTTTAAAGTTTTTATTACGTGATATGTTTTAAAATACATTAAGTCTGCTCCCTGTTATACTTTGTTGAAACCTGTTTAGCTTCCTGTTTCCCGTTTCTACTTCCTGTTTGTTTTGCAAGTTAGCCTACATCTCAGGATTGACCTTCATTGTGCTCGGCACAAATCAACAGATAAAGGGATGAGGTTTGGTAATAACAATCTGTGCAATTCACTTAAGACTTTGAAGGGGTGTGGCTGCTTGGTAGGTCCCATGACTGGAGTTGAGGTAAACGCCGCCCCCGAGCTCAGAGCACAACATCCACACTCATCCGTTCAGACTAGAAGCAGAAGTCAGCTGACTGCACAGCCATGTACTGTCTGCTCAAATTTGCGCCTTTGTTTTTGGCATTAGCCGTCTGCCATGGGTGGCTATTCGGCGACTTTGTAGGGAAACTGAAGGAGCTGGATGAAATCGCTCTATGGCCGCTACCGCAGAAATTTCAGTCGTCCGACGTCGCTTTTAAACTCAGCCATGCCAGCTTTCAGATCGTTCACTCGAAACAGTCCTCCGCCGGACCGAGCTGCAGTCTACTCGAGAATGCGTTTCGTAGGTAGGTAACGTTACTGTATACCTTATTCATATTTGTGTTATGAAAAACGCTAGTGTTTAGTTTTAATAGGAAGTATAGCGTCAGTACGGTATAATTCACTAGCACCGTGTGCTCCGTATCAAAGAGATAGTAACAGTTAAGTAGAATCCTCTTGGCCTCAACTGACTCCGCTTTGCTTTGCAGATATTTTGAATACGTATTCGGTGACATGAAGAAGCACGAGAAGAACCGAAAGAAAGTGTATGATTCAGATCTCGCAGAGCTGCAGGTATGGATCACATCAGCTGATCCAGAGTGCGACGGTTACCCGAGTCTGCAGACCGACGAGTCATGTGAGCTTTTTCCCTTCCGCCTTTTTGAGCCACAGCGCCGTAACCCAAGTTATCTCTAATCCAATGAACGATCGGCAAATCCAATAATTGGCGTCTTCCTTTTGTAGGTGTAATCGGGTTAACGTATTAACGTCATTCTAGAGCTCTTTTTAGATTTAGTAAAATTTGACTCAAGTGAAGTAATTCGTAAACACTTTTTACAGTTTCGTAGAAACTGGATTATGGTCAGTCACTTCCTGCTTCAATCAGATGTGTTGAGATCAAACTGAATGAATGTTTTGGTAGTCTGTGAATTGTGTATCGTTTCTTTTCTTTGTGTAGATGAGCTGTCAGTTGATCAACCCTCTGCTGTCCTGAAAGCAGCTAATGTATGGGGAGCTTTGCGAGGTAAGCAAAACTCCACAATGGAGTTGTACTATAAAGGCAGTAAACAGGCTCAACATTTATATTTCCCCTTTGAACATATACTCTACTATTCAAAAGTCTGGGGTCAGTCTTTTTGTTAAAGACTAAATTAATGCTTTAATGACAGTAAACACGTTTACATTGTTACAAAATATATATTTCAAATAAATCCTGTTCTTTTGAACTTTCTATTTAACAAATATCTTCAAAAATGTTAAGCAGCAACTGTTTTCAGCATTGGTAATTATAAGAAATGTTTCTTGAGTAGCAAATCAGCATATTAGAATGATTTCTGAAGAATGATGTGACACTGAAGACTGGAGTAATGGCTGCTGAAAATACAGCTTTGCCATCACAAGAGTAAATAATGTTTTAAAATATATTTAAGTAGAAATATTGATATATTTCACAATATTACTGTTTTTACTGTATTACATTGGATTAAACTCCATTTCAATTCTTATTAGGGGCATTGCCATTTTCTAGGAATGTATAGTGTTGCTGTTGTTGTTTTGTCCTGCCATAAGAGAAGAGATTGCAATGTTTATCATGTCCATATAACATGTTTTATCTCAACTTATGATTTCATAATTTTAACTTCCTTTATTGTTGTAAGGACTGGAAACATTCAGCCAGCTGGTCTATGAGGACGACTATGGAGTCGTAAGTTTGAAGTAGACCATTACTTATTAGATTGTTGTTTTTGATTAAGGTTTTAAATGTTAATATATTCCATCAGTGTATCTATTAGCTCTTCTAAAATCAAAACATATTTTGTCTTCTCAACAGAACAACATCAATAAAACAGAAATCTCAGATTTCCCACGGTTTACCCATCGAGGGATCCTCCTGGACTCATCTCGCCACTTCCTACCACTCAAAGTCATTTTGGCCAATTTGGTAAGCTGAAATTGTTTGCTTTACACAGGCAGGCTTTAGTTAAACACATGCATAGATCTGGAATGGCATTTTTTAGGCCATGATTAAATGATAACTTATCATTTTTTCATTAATGCTCAGTTAGAAGGCTTATGTCAACTAACTAGCTCAAGGAAGTTATTTTACATATGAGACAGGAAAGTCAAGTCTTTTAGGTGCATATCAGTAATCACAAGATGACACTCATCACAAGGTTTTTTGACTTAGAATTAAATGCAAGTCACGCTCATATTTTGTTGGTTTTGAAATGTTTCTCATACCACAGTGTTCAGTAATAAAATGTCTAATTTTCACAGGAAGCAATGGCGATGAACAAGTTTAATGTATTTCACTGGCACATTGTTGATGATCAGTCCTTTCCTTATGTGAGCCGTACCTTCCCGGAGTTAAGTCAGAAGGTGAGTATGTGATGCATTTGACTTTGTTTTAGATTCAAGCTTGACTGCCCTACACTGATTAAATAAGTCTGTATTCAGTTATGTTGTAGATTTCAAACAGGTTGTTAGTGGATAGTGTCATGGGCAAACATCATGTAAATAGGAGATCATAAGTAGGCATATTAAGCTATAATTACACTGAAACTAATTCCAGGTTTTTTTTGCAAGACTTACAGGTGGGGCATCAGATGTAAAATTCATATTTACGTGGTGTTTGCATATAAACGTGTCTTGGCAGTGTGTGGACACAACCATCCTACATGATAAAAATCCACTCACTCCTTTTTTTATTCCTAAAAATCCTAAGCAGTCTCAGTTCAAGCCTTTTTGATTTTCTGAGCTGTGTGATATCATACTGCTCAGGCCCCGCCCACGACCACTGACGGATATGTCCCATATCAGCATATTTACGCCCTCAGCCAGTTGTATTCTGTTCGTCATTTTCTCAGTACTTGAACAGCTGGAGCAACAACGTCTTGTAAGCAATGCAGGTGTTTTGGAGTAGGATGTAAAAGTGAACACAAGAGTCTTCATTTTCTCAATATCAGAGCCACTGAGGACGCAGTGAATTAATTTAGTTTTTGATTATACAAAATACACAAAAAACAGAATAGAGGGGCAGGGTGAACAGTAGCTCATTAGCATTTAAAAAGACATGCACCGAAACGGGTCGCTGTGAACAGAGCTGTTTTTGACCAAATAAAAAGGGTGTTGTTTTACACAACCATTAAGGGATTTTAAACAAAGTATATTACAAACATTTCACGAAGACCCTAAAGCAGGGGTTTTCAAACTGGGATCTGTGACGCAAAGCTTTTTTATCTTCTGAAATGTGCTATGATTCATATTCCAAATGTCAAATAAGCAAAACTTAAACACTTAAAAGCGGGTTTTTATGAATATATTTCTCCTGTCTGTGTGACAGGATAGGCAGTATCGCTGAGTTTTTCTTCATTTCAGGAAGTTTCAGAGAGGCTGAAACTGCAAGCACATTTAGTTTGAGTTCTTTATTTTACGAAAATATGTTTAACTGTTTTTTTGAAGTTGCACAAATAGACATTTAAAATAGACAGTTTTAAATTATGTCTTACTCTTACCTGAAGGATGTATAAAGTGTTCGCGCCGGTCAGTCAGTGTGAGCATCGTGATGCCATGATGTTTTTCCAAACACTTTATTTGCGTATGTGAAGGATGCTGTTTTAAGCAGATATTCGGTCACGAGAGAACTTCTTTATACAATAAATAATAGTTTAGCAACCACACCGTGTCTTAACAATTCGCTCATGAAAACAATTCATGCCAAATGAGAGGTTTGAAATTACCGTTAATTCTGCGTCACTTGATTGAACTGAAAACAACAAAACTGTGACACCACTGTGTAGTAGGCCTATCGAACCAAACTGTGACTTTGTGAACCATTTCACCCCTAATATGTACGCATTTATTTCTGTTGTTTTGAATGCCACTAATTTTAAACAATTTGGCGTGAGGGGAAACAAAATACATGTTAGTGTTTGTCAAGTTCCCTAACGTTCATTTTATTTAGGCCTATTAGTATTTACACGATAGGACAATGCGACTTACATGCACTTTTTTCCCCCCCCTGACCTGCTGCAACTTTCTGAAAAAAAAAAAAAAAAAAAAAAAAGTAAATTTTATTATATTATGCTGTTAAAGGACATATACAATGGGGACCATTTCCTCCAATAAAACAATCATATTATGTTCATTATTCCCACCCACTTAAAACTCACTTTAAAAAATCCTCTCCCCTGTAAGGGGTCCCTGGCTCCAAAAAGTTTGAAAACCCCTGCCCTAAAGAATCATACCAACTTGTGTAAAATGGCATCCAATGTCCCCCTTAAAAAAGATATGCCGTGCTTTTAAAAATAGTTCCCTGTTCTCATATGCTTTTTTTTGTATTTGCTGCACTGGAAGCGAAAGGTAAGGGATAAAGTTACCACAAAATGATGATACTGCTGTAGGACATGTCAACTCCCGTGTTGTCCTTTAGTGTAGAAATTTCACCTCTAATTTAAAGAATTAGGCTGTAGGACTCAACTGTCACTGCTAAAATCTACTGGGGAAAGTGTTTATCTTTGTGTATTGATTATGTTTTCCCTATTTCTTTTGTGATTGACAGGGAGCCTATCACCCATTCACACATGTGTACACTCCATCTGATGTGAAGATGGTCATCGAATTTGCCCGCATGAGGGGGATCCGAGTCATCCCTGAGTTCGACACCCCTGGACACACACAGTCATGGGGCAATGGTTAGTTGTTGGACTTGCTCAGTCATATTTAAGACTAGAAAACACTGCACAACTTTTCAGATCTTAACAAATTTTAAAACCCTACGTGTCATGCACTTGTCGACTTGCCCAAACGACAAACACAGTACAAACTTACAAAGAAACATGCCTTATTGCTAGCAGACGCATGTTTCAGAAGTCATGTAGTGTATTTCAGTCTTAAGTCATGTTTTGTTGGTTTTGCAGTTTACATTTAAACTACAGTTACTAAATAATGTGATAATAAATGTTTTCTCTCTCTGTGACTCTTTCCTTTAGGCATGAAGGATCTGCTAACACCTTGTTACAGTGGCTCTAGTCCTTCAGGATCATTTGGGCCGGTGAACCCCATCTTAAACTCCTCTTATGACTTCATGACACAGTTTTTTAAAGAGATCAGCACTGTCTTTCCTGATGCCTACATACACCTGGGAGGAGATGAGGTTGATTTCAGTTGCTGGTAAAAAAAAAAATAAAAAAAAGGAGCTTCTTAGCCAATTGTCAATTAGTGAAGTACATTGTTTCTCTGAATATTGTAATGCCAACAATCTTACTTTATATCACTGTTGCTCTACTCAATGTTGATAGCAGTTATGGTTACAGTTCATGCTTACATTCATCTTATTGTCCCGTAGGAAGTCCAATCCTGATGTTCAAAAGTTTATGGCAGAGCAGGGCTTTGGCACAGACTACAGCAAACTGGAGTCTTTCTATATTCAAAAGTAAGAGCTTCAGTGTAGTCAGCAAATACATTTAGTATGGTCTTGTAGTATAAATTACAGATGATGACAGTTTGCTTGTTTTTTTTTTCTTCCCAGAAGAATGTAATTGTAAGTGAAAATATGAATCAGAACACAAACTGACATTGTATTATTCATCTTTGGAAAACAGATTACTTGATATTGTGGCTTCTACCAACAAAGGTTACATGGTGTGGCAGGAAGTGTTTGATAATGGGGTGAAGGTAAGGCTCATCTCATTTTATCTGTGCTATGGGCTTAATGTAAATCCATAAATGTTATATTAATTTCTTAGCTTATCTTCCTTTTGTACACAAATTAAGACGCATTCGTTTGGGTCCAAAATGCTTTGTGACTTCAAATCAAAGCCTAATCTACTTTTCTTTAACCTTCTGATTGCCCATAAATATAACAGTCAAAAAGAAAGGGGAAAAAAAAACATTGATTAGGGCACATAATGAGCTTTATGCATGTTCCAGCTGAAGGCAGACACTGTGGTGGAGGTGTGGAAGGGGAACAAGATGGAGGAGGAGCTACAGAATGTGACACGGGCAGGATTTACAACCATTCTTTCTGCCCCTTGGTACCTGGACTACATTAGCTATGGACAAGACTGGCAACGCTACTACAAAGTTGAGCCACTCAGTTTCCCTGGTCAGTTTCTCTAGTCAAACTCTAGTTTTGTTTAGTTTAGAAGCATTAGTTTAACATCTAGTTTCAAAAGCAGTCATTTAGGAACTCTGGTTATTCAGTGTTTACACATGTATTGAGCATTAAATGATGTGTGATTGGTTTTGACCTGTCTTGTTGGCAACTTAGGGTTAAGATGGTCGTTTCAGATTTAGATGTCAGATTTAGTTTTAGAGTTTTAATCATATATGGTTATTAATAACATTTTTAGTCAATGTAACATTACATTACTTTTCATCCTGGTTTTTGCCCTGAAAATAGCCGTGGACAAGTTGACATGGTGCTGAATCACAAACAATCTTGGGGGTTGAGGCTGTGGTCTGGGTAGAGATGGTTCATTGAGAAACACCTCCATTTTAAAGTTGGATATATATGCTTGTCATCGACCATAGATTAATTTTATGAAATTTCCTGTAATTTCTGCATTATTGTAGTGTTCAGTTGTGATCCTGTCAGTCTGGCTCTTGTATTTGGTTGTCACTTGTGCGTTGTCATGTCTATGTAATGTCAGTGTGTTTGACCGCTCCTGATCAACTCTGAGCTCCTGCCACATCTTGAGGTCAGTTGTTGAAGACACTGAAACCACGTATTCCTGAATGCTTTGGAAAGCATGAGTTCCAGCAAGTGTCACTCTAAATACACTGCCGTTCAAAGTTTGGATTCGGGAAGATTTAAAAAAAAAAAAAGTTTTTGAAAGAAGTTTCTCCAAGGCTTTGAATAAAAAGTAAAAATTTACTTAATATTATAAATATCTTTAATGTCAGTTTAGTCTTAAAAATGTCTTAGTGACCTCAAACGTTGGAATGGTAGTGTATGCTTTGCCATAATTCCTCCTCCACCTTGTTCCAGCCTTGTTAAATCAGTACAATATAATCACTGCTAAAAACTTCTGCCTCGTTCTTCATAGATGTCACTGTAAAGGATAATGGTTAACTTGTCAGGTTTAGAGGCCATATACTAATAATCTAATGAGAAAGACATGTTGAGTCACCGCCGAGCATTTTACCCTCTTGGAAAATGTGACACTAAATGGATATATTTCTCTGGACTACGTTCAACAAAAAACAATTTTCATGTAGTTTTTACATTTTTAACTGCTAAAATTTAATATTGATTGCATTATATTGGGATATGCCAATATTTATAGTAGGGATGTCAATATTGAATTTTTCCGATATGCCGATATTTTTTTTTAACTTATAATATATAACTTTATATATATATATATATATATATATATATATATAAATGTAAGCTATAGCTTTTGACTATTAAATTAGAGGTCGACCGATGTATCAGTTTTGCCGATTAATCGCCACCGATAGTTGATTGGCGGAATTATCGGTTATCTGCAAAAATCCATGCCGATATTTTCCGGGTGAGGTCCGTTGCGGAGCGGCTGAGAAAGTCCTAATTATACAACAAAGTCCCTATAGTCTTTGTTATACAGCACGAGAGCGGCCTCTAGTGGCGGAAATCACTGACAGCACGTGCAGTTTTGTTAAGACGTGACACTGAGCGGTGCACAGAGCGAGACACTTCAAAGGCGGATTTAAAACATGGACAACAAAACGGTCTGTACAGTATACTGTAGTGCATGTTTTCATGTCATTACTAAGTGATGAATTTGGAGTGGAGAAAGGACAGCAGTATACTTTTACCCATTTGGTGATCAAACAAACTCTTGTAGACCGTCACTTGAATTGAATGCGACGCGTCCAGTGTGTGTGATACCGGATAACTGCCAGTTCTTCTAGACGTGGCGCTGCACTTTTACCCGTTGTGTGACTAACATATTTTAATATTTAGATTAGATAACCACAAATGTTCCAGAATAGAAGCAGTTAAATTGTGAAGGTACAAAATATCCATATGTATGTAATTTCAATACTGTGGCTTTTGTATAGATATTTAAAGATGGACATCTTCAGCTTGACTGGTGACATAATGGTAACACTTTACAAAATGAATCCAGTTGTAAAATTAAGATTGATAAAAGCTGTAGAATAGAAGTATTTTTCCTTGAGTGTGTTATTTTCCACATTTACTGATGTTTTTTTTAAAAAATGAGTTGCTTTTGTTAATATTAATGAACAGTGAACTAACAATAATGATCAATATATATAATTAATAATATTTTTATTAATTTACAAAGTATGTTTCAGTAGGCTACTTTTTAAAATAGTAGAGCACTATTTAAAATCCAATATCGGTCGACCTCTACTTTAAATCAAAACATATCCAATCGGCGTGATGTCGATATTTACATTTAAAGCTATTACCAGCCGATTCTGTTATCAGTCCGATAATATCGTGCATCCTTAATTGATAGCCAGTAATTATTACAGCTGATTTAACACCAAATATTGTACATTCATATTTTTTTGTCATTTTAAAATGAGCTATGTTCGGTTCTTTAAGGACTACTAGCGACTAGATCTGCCCAAATGTGCAATCTTGAGTAAAGTAAATCTGAATGAAGCTTGAAAAGCCTCACAAAAACCTTAAATGGAGTCCAGAGGGATTTATCCACATGTATGTATGTTCGTTTGTGTGTTATACATGCGTCTGTGTGTGTACACATGTAGCTGAAAGCCGACACACAGATCCATGTGTGGATTGAAAAGAAGTACCAGGAGGAGATGGCACAGGTAACGGCGGCCGGTTTCAGTGCTCTGCTCTCTTCACCCTGGTACCTCAACCGCATCAGCTACGGCCAAGACTGGGTGAACATTTACAAAGCCGACCCCCAAAATTTCACTGGTGTGTTTCATTTGCAGATAATGGGCCTCTTTCTGTTTTGTGACTTGTGGTGTTTCTTGACTGTTAAGTAACTTTAAATAGCACTAATGCATGATTTTGTAAGCTATGTTGGAGTTGACCTTTCTTTAAGTTAAGTAGTAATTAATCTGTCTGTTAATGGACGAATCTGGTGAATTTCCTTGTTTATTGTAACCAAGGTTGGTACAAATGGTTTTAGGTTTTGAAGGTCAGCTACAGTCCTTAATTTAATGACGATCAGTTTTTTTTTCCCAGTCCAAAGCTTTCATAACAATGACACTGTCAGGAACCCATTCTCGTTTGGATATGCAAACAGACATGCTTGTCATGTGACCATAGCACTTTGTACAGACTGCCAGTTATGTGTCTGTTCAGCCATGTCCCAGTTTGCTTTGTCTGCAGGTATTCAGATGTTTAATATAGGAGTGTTTGACAGATCTGACTCAGACCAACTTTTTGCTTTGAGGGGCTACTTTTTATACATTGTTTTATTTTATGTATATGTTGTATTAAAGTGTATTTTTGTCTTTGCTGTTGTTTTTAACTTGTGATTGATATTTTACCACAGGCACAGATGCACAGAAGAAGCTGGTGATTGGTGGAGAGGCTTGTCTTTGGGGAGAGTATGTGGATGCTACCAACCTCAGTCCTCGACTCTGGTATGATACATCACTCAACTGTACCAACAACAGCAATACAAACCATTATACAGGTGTAATAATGTTACAAACATGCGGTTAATTAACTGCATCTCCCATCTTGTAATACGTGAAATGTAAAAGTAAAAGCTAAAGTTAGGAGTATGTGGCATAACTGAAACCAAACCAAAGACTATAGAATACCCAAGACGACGTGTCACTCGTATTGTTTTGAATGCGGAAAGCTCATTATGGCCGCTCTATCAAAGGAAGCCCTGTTTTTTGAATAAAAGAGCCAATTGCATCACTGCAGCTGCCGTTAGAAATCCCGGTAACTATCCACAATTGTCTTCCCGTAAATTTTATGGGTTTGGCTTCCGGTCTCATCCGCATCCAGCTATTCTTAGCTGTACAAAACAACTCGTTTTGCTGCTTGATATTGCAAATTGGTGTGGATAGAAACGGCATTCTTTGACGTGCTTCAAACTGCGCATGTGGACTGACTGGTCTAGCCTGAAAAATTAGCTTGTTTTAACATTATTTGAGCAAAAGAAACAACTATTTCTAAGACCGTTGTTGTCAATTTCATTGGTGATTTTAAATACGAAATTCAAACGTAAGCTTGGTGAAGTTTTGGAGAATTTGATGTTTCCCCATTCAAAGAGATAGGAGCTGCACTTGCACGCCCGAGAGGTGTTTTAAAGATGTCCGCCGAGTGAAATGACTTGCCTTAAAGGGACTTTGACCAAAATTATGTTAATGATTTATGAATTTTGTTTGTTTGTGTCATTGCAGGCCAAGAGCCAGTGCTGTCGCTGAGAGGTTATGGAGTGATGCAAGCGTGACAGACGTGGGTAATGCTTATAACCGTCTGGTCCAGCATCGCTGCCGCATGGTCAAGTGAGTTAAACTATGATAGTTGCAGATTCATTAATGCAATCTCACCTTATAATACAACATTTGATTCTATCTATTATATTCTTTAACTAGTGGAGTGACCTCACTAAATTTTATTCAATTATAGATTGATTTATTTGTGTATTACAATATTATTTATTCGTTACTATTTTTAAGGCAGTCATTGAATTAAACTGAATTTGTTTTTGCAAATTAAATTTGCACAGGCATGTTGTTTGTATATTTCACTGGTGAAAGTGATATTTTTCCCCTCTTTCCCCATCAGGAGAGGCATACCTGCAGAACCTCTGTTTGTTGGCCACTGCCGTCACGAGTACAAGGGCCTGTGAACGTCAACACTCAGTCCAGAGTAGACAATTAAAAGGGAATAAAAGGACAACACTTTTAAAAAAAATGTAAAACCATGTTAACCATGTTCCAATCACTATGACTTGCTGTTGTATGCACTGAGCCAGTTATTGCCAGAACTTGATGTTTGTGATTACTGTCTTTTATCATTAAGCTCTTAGCATTCCTGGAAAATTTAACTAAGCACAAAATGTACTATGGCGCTAACAGGTTCAACTGACAGTTCCGTACATCTGGATTTCCTCTGCAGGGTTAAATTTGCTTAAATTGTAATTAGTATTCTTGTGAATAAATTTTACGGTATTTGAAGATTTTGAAATGAAGTTTACTTTTTAATAATTTCCCATGGCTAGGTATGTTGTAAGAGTTTTATAAATTAAATATTTAGAAAAAAGACTTATAAATGTGTTGTTATTGTAAAATTATTTTATTTACATGTACACACACACCAGTAAGCACTTTTACCTTACACTGTTGTCTCCAAGAGAAAAAAAATCCAATTAAGTCTATAGGTGTGGGCTGAGCAGGGTCATCATGTCCATATGTAGCCTAGTCAACAAGACTTATCTTCTGGACATATGTGAGCAGCCAATCAGAGCAATCAAAATTTGTGTCCGTATAAATGCTCAGTTCAGTTGGTGACAAATACTGCTTTAAGCCAGTCCAGCCATCTTGTTGAGCAGTATGTTCTGATCCTGAGTGTTCATTGGTTCATAGCTGGACAGCTCCAGAGAAAAGGTGGCATTCCCAGAGGTCAAAGTGCGCAGAACGGTTGAGTAGCCCTTGCAGCAAAATAAATAATGAAATTAATAAATAACATAAAAACTGTTTCAACATTCTCAGATGGTGTATAGTTATTGGCCTTTTTATACATAAAGATTGTATAATGTCAATATACTTGCAGTAAAATTTTACTATTACTAGGGCTGTGTGATAATAACAAAAAAAACTGATATCTTGACGTTTTCTGAAATTTTGCTGTTAACTATAATTAGACTATATCTTGCTGAGCGTGCACAGAATCTGCATCTAAAGTGGCATTTAGATGCATGTACATTGTTTAATGCTGAACATGAATGCATTTAACCTAGTTACAAATGCATAATTCATGTTTTGATGTTTAAAAAAAAAACAAAAAACATGTAGAACACTGACATATGAAATGATTTGGGAAAGATGTATGTTAAATGAGAAGTTCACTTCCAGAACAAAAATTCACAGATATGTACTCACCCCCTTGTCATCCAAGATGTTCATGTCTTTCTTTCTTCAGTTGTAAAGAAAATGTTTTTTGAGGAAAACATTTCAGCATTTTTCTCCATATAATGGACTTCTATGGTGCCCCCGAGTTTGAACTTTCAAAATTCGTTTTAAATGCGGCTTCAAACGATCCCAAATGTGGTTGTAAACGATCCCAGACGAGAAAGAAGGGTCTTATCTAGCAAAACAATTAGTTATTTTCATAAAATAATACAATTTACATACTTTTTATGTCAAAAGCTTGTCTTGTTCTGCCTGAGCTCTGTTTTTGTTCTGGTTCATGACAGTTATGGTATGCCGAAAAACTCCCATCTCTTGTTCTCCCTCAACATTAAAATCGTCCTATATGGCTGTTTTACCTTTTTTGTTAAGGGTGTTTGATCTTCTTTGCATGTTCACTTTGCAAAGACTGGGTCTATACTTCTGCAGCGATGTAGGATGATTTTGAAATGATTTTGAAGTTGAGGGAGAAAATACGATTGGAGTTTTTCGACATACCCTAACTGTCTTGAACCACAATACACAGAGTTCAGGCAGAGCAAGACAAGACGAGCGTCTGAGATTAAGAACTATTTAAATTTTATTTTTAATGAAAATAACTAATTGTTTTGCTAGATAAGACCCTTCTGTCTCGGCTGAGATCGTTTACAACCGCATTTGGGATCATTTGAAGCTGCATTTAAACCAAATTTTCAAAGTTCACACTCGGGGCACCATAGAAGTCCACTATATGGAGAAAAATGATGCAATGTTTTCCTCTTTCAACATTTTCTTCACAACTGAAGAAAGAAAGACATGAACATCTTAGATGACAAGGGGGTGAGTCATTGAGTCATTGATTCAACCGATCCATTCAAACGGTTGATTGATTCATGAACGAAACACCTTTGTGTTGCTCAAAGACACAAAACAGTTCGGCTACGACTTGTTTGGAACTATTTTCATTGCCAAAATTTTAATAGACTAATTCAGTCAGTGAAAGCGAGAACTCTAAATGCGCATGCGCAGTAGTCTAACCTACATCTCATAGTGTATGCGTGCACTCTATGGGTTTGTTTTTGTTTGGTTTTTGCAATATACCCGATAATGTCAAATCGCATATTGTACAAACAACAATTTCGATATTATCGTAGACAATATATATCACACATCCTCAGCTATTACTAACACATTATATCATTGTAATATTTTTAGTCAAAGACTCACCATCATCTCAGCCAAAGGTACTGTAGCAAGCAAAACCTTGTTTTCCTGTCGACTTTGGATGTCACATACAGTACCTCGTCGCTGGGAAAGATCTGCAAGCACAGTACTCAGATATTCTTCCCCTACTGTCACTTCCAGAGCCATCACTGGCTCCAAAACCTGCCCCCCAGCCAGCTTAAGAGCCTGACACAGAAAGACGACAACTCAGATGTGGCACTGTTTAACAGTGATTGTGGGAAATGATATAGGACAGTGTTTGAGTACCTTGAGCATGCAGCGGGACACGCAGGCTGACACCATGGCGGCAGAAGTGCCTGGCTCCAAACTCACATGCTGGATAACCGTTTTTACTCCCTGTACAGGAAAACCCAGCACAGGACCTGGAGGGACATCAGATTTATAGACTCACCTATACTGCAATACTGTGCCAGGAAGATATGGATGTGATGAATGATTCAGGCATAATACCTTGGAGGTAGGCGCTCTGAACTCCGTTTTCCACAGCTTCTTTGACATCAGCAGAGAGCTGAGTTTTTACTTCCTCCTCAAAAGTCACATCACAGGAAGTGCTAGACTCCCTCAAAGCATGGACGTCAAGCTCCACCGTAACAACATGCCTCTTGTCTCCCAGAGTACGATCTAATGTGTCTGAAAAGATTGTACAAATCATATTAGAATTTAGTAATATTTAACTACTCAAAATAAATACTGTATTATTTTATATTATAATTCATTTAACTTTACAATTTTTAGAACTACAGCATGTTAGTTTCTTACTATTTCTTCATCTTTTAATTTACACAAAAATAAAGACATTAAAACATCCTACCGACCACAAACTTTTGAACCTACATTAAAATAGGGCACATAACTGGTCATATACATGGTTTTCTTTTTCATTTTATTGTTTTATGCTTATTGTTTGCCATGAACAAAGTCTAGTGTAACCATAAGCCATATTGGAACATAAAACAGTAAAGCAGACAAACAGATAACCTTTTACTGGAAAATACATACAATGTTTCCTCACAAACAAAGTAATATGATTTTACCAGAAGTAAACAAACATATAAAATCCAAGGGGAGAATTTGCACTAGCCTCACCTGTGGCAGTTGCTGATTGGAGGATGGTCTCTCTGTAGGCCACCTGCAAGGGTCCTAAGTGTGTTTCGATGTTATACTCTCTCTTAATACGGTCATGGATGATCTCAATGTGCAGCTCTCCCATGCCACACAGTATCGTCTGTGCATAAATAAATGAATAAATACATTGTAGAACACAAGAATGACAAAGAGAGATTGGAAGAGAAAAAAATTGTTGAGTAAAGTCATTGTTTTTGCTTTCTTTGTACACAAAAAGCATTCTTGTAGCTTCATAGAATTATGGTTGAACGACTGATGACAAATGAACTATTTTATTGATGTCCTTGCTACCTTTTTGGGCCTTGAACGTGGTAGTTGTGTTGCTGTCTATGCAGGGTTAGAAAGCTCTCAAATGTTATCAATTTTGAGTATGAACAATTAAATATGTAAATGCCAAAAGCACTAAAAAACAAAATGTATACTGCACCATCTAACAGACAAAACACTTTCAAAGAAGAAATACTTTGTAAATGACTCCTTTACCTGTCCTGAATCAGGGTCTGTCCTGACTTTCAGACTGGGATCTTCTCTCTGAAGGCAGTTGAGTGCATGCTCCAGATCTGTTGGACAAATAACGAGATTTCAATCTTTCCACTTGCTGCAGCCAGCAGCCTACTTGGAAAATTAACTGCTGAAGATCTGTTCACAATATTCTTACCTGCTTGTTTGGCCAGAGTAGGGGGTTCAATGGAGCAGAAGAACACAGGCTCAGGGACTTCCACCCCTGCAAGAGCAAGACTGCTGCTCTCCCTGTGCGAGCTACTCTTGTTCTCTGCTTCCTTCTCAGCCCGACGCACCGCAGCTGCAGCAGAGGCTTTGGAGGAGACGATGGTGTCGCCCGTCACCGTCTGACTCGAAACAAATAGAATGATAAAACATACTTTTTTCTCAAGGTGTGTAATGGATGAGATGAAGATTCCAGTCCTATGAGCTGGCAAGAAAAAGCATTTTTGTTCTACGTAAGAGTGGTACCACTAATAACAGCCATTATTTATTTAAAAAAACAAACAAACAAACAAAAAAAACCAACAACACCATGACCACTTAAATGCATGGATGCTACTAAGCTCTTCAAACAATCATGCAAAAAACGTGATTTTTTTTTTTGGTTCCATGAAGTTTACCTGTTTGAGTCCTACTGTGAGCGCAATGTTTCCTGCAGACAAAGATGGAATTTCTATCTGCTGATCGGCAAAAGGCAAAAGAAGACGACTCATTCTTTCCCTGGAGCAACAAAAACAAAATAGATTGTAAGTATAGACCTTAAAATAAAATAAATCTTGGGGAGTTCTTTTTTTAACACCATAGTAGTTTTTTGAGTACTTGTGTAATTTTCCCCACAACAAATGGAAGAGCAAAAGTAAAAAGCTGCTGAAGTGACAAAAATTATATGGCATTGAGCTCACTGGGTCTCATTATAACTACATACAGTTGAGGTCAAAAGTTTACATACACCTTGGAGAATCTGCAAAATGTTAATTATTTTACCAAAATACAAGGGGTTATGCAAAATGCATGTTATTTTTTTATTAGTACTGACCTGAATAAGATATTTCACATAGAAGACATTTACATATAGTCCATGAGAGAAAATAATAGTTGAATTTATAAAAATGACCTGGTTCAAAAGTTTACATACGCTTGATTCTTAATACTGTGTTGTTACCCGAATGATCCACTGCTGTGTTTTTTTATTTAGTGATAGTTGTTTATGAGTCCCTTGTTTGTCCTGAACAGTTAAACTGCCTGCTGCTCTTCAGAAAAATCCTTCAGGCCCACAAATTCTTTGGTGTTTTGGCATTTTAGTGTATTCAAATCCTTTCCAACAATGACTGTATGATTTTGAGATCCATTTTTTCACACTGAGGACAACTGAGGAACTCATATGCAACTATAACAGAAGGTTTAAATGCTCACTGATGCTCCAGAAGAGAAATGATGCATTAAGAGCTGGGGGTGAAAACTTTTGGAATTTGAAGATTAGAGTAAACTGAACTTATTTTGTCTTCTGGGACATGTAAGTATCTTCTGAAGGGCAGTACTACATGGAAAAATATGATATTTAGGCAAAATAAGAAAAATGTACACATCTTCGCCCTGTTCAAAATTTACACCCCTGGCTCCTAATGCATCATTTTTGCTTCTGGAGCATCAGTGGGCATTTGAACCTTCTGTAATAGTTGCACATGAGTTCCTCAGTTGTCCTCAGTGTAAAAAAGATCAAAAATCTAAATCATACAGTCCTTTGACCTCAACCGTATAAGTCGGACATCAAAAAGTATAAACCTACGTTCCGTTCCTGTTGATGTTATACACTGCTGACTGAGCCTTCATGTTTCCTGAATAGATTCTAACAAACACGAGCGGACCCCTCTGTTTATCATGGACCACTTTGAATGCCAACGCACACAGATCATCCTTATACCAGCGCCTGGACAGACAGGAACACATATACATTTAATCACAACATGATTTATTCTCCTTTAGCAAAATGAGTTGACAAGGGGGCTGAAGGATGGTGCACTCACACCAGGTCGTGGTTCCTCTCATTGGGGGCAGGAAGGTAAGCAGTAATGGCATCAAGCAGAGGTTGAACCCCTTTATTTTTCAAAGAGCTTCCACACAACACAGGCACCCCCTTACGAGTTAATGTCACTCTTCTCACTGCCTCCTGTAACTGGATATTAAATTTCAATTCTGTTTATTCAATATCCAAATATATTTGAACCAAAAGAAACATGGAGGACATGTATAGAGAAACTGTATATTCTTACTTTCCCAGCAGGCACTGCATCAAAGTTTTCACTGTACTGTCCCAGCAGCAGCTCAGCAAAATCATCATCTAAATCCGCTACCTGTCCAGTTCACACAAAATGTTCAGCCAAAAATTAAAATTCTGTCACTCACATGTCATTCTAAAGCTGTATGGCTTTTTTTTTATGTGAAACACAAAATAAAATATTTCGAAAAACGTCTTCGCATCAGTGGTCATACATAAAAGAGAGTAAATGATAACAGAACTGTAATTTTTTGGTATTACTTACAATACTCAAGATAATAACAAAAGACAAATAACAATAAATGTAGCAGTGTTTAGTCTATCATTTTCAAATAATTTTTTTTTGCTTCACCTGTTCTATTAAAGTGGTCCTGGCCTCACTGGCAGCCTGGAGCACATCTGGGTCATCTGAGGCCTGAAGGGCACTGGTCTCAAAAGCACGACCATCATATGCCAGTGAGCTCCCCTGCCACGTTATTTTCTGCCCAGTGATCAAGTCTACCAATCCGGTGAAGCTCTTCCCTGAGCCAATGGGGATCTGGAAATAATACCAAATATCCAGAATTAATCTTTTCATTGGTAACTCCAGTTGGTCGCTATGTTTAAAAAGGTTACCTGAAGGAGAACAGGATTGGCCTTTAGTTTAGTCTTTATGCTGTCTATAGAGTAACCCAGGCTAGGAGAAATGAGAGTGAGATTTAACCTTAGTAAACTGCAGTCATTCATTCAGATCAATAACACATGCTAATTTTCAGACAAAAACCAGTCATAAGTTGCACGGGATATTTGTAGCAATTACAAAAAATACAGTGTATGGGTGAAAATGACAGATTTTTCTTTTATGCCAAAAATCATTAGGATATTAGGTAAAGATCATGTCCCATGAACATATTTTGTAAATGTCCTACTGTAAATATATTAAAACTTACTTTTTGATTGGTAATATGCATTGCTAAGAATTTCATTTGGACAACTTTAAAGGTGATTTTCTCAACATTTTAAATTTTTTGCACCCTCAGATTCCAGATTCTCAAATAGTTGTGTCTTGTCCTATCCTAACAAAACATACATCAATGGAAAGCTTATTTATTCAGCTTTCAGATGATGTATAAATCTCAATTTCAAAAGAATTTACCCTTACGACTGTTTTTGTTGTACAGGGTCACATATTTTAACGGATTCTCTAAAATTTAATTGAGAAAAAAACAAAACAAAAAAAAAAAAACAGAAAAAAATGTTTGTGTGTATAACCTAGCTGCAGGCTTGTCCATCTTGTTTAGGAAACACACACATGGGATTTTATGTTTTTCTGCCTGACGCCACACAGTCATGGTTTGAGCCTGAAATCCATGTCAAACGCACACACACACACAAACAAAACATATGAACAATTAAAAAAATAAATACATTCTTTACAGAAAAGCCTTTATTAATTACTAATTATTATATTAATTATTAATAAAAATACATTAAAATACATAATCTATCAATATTATAGATATATATTAATAGTATTTCTGCCAAACCTCTACTCCAGCAGAAGCATCAAACACAGCAACTGCTCCATCCAACACTCGTAAAGCTCTCTCAACCTCCAGAGTAAAATCAACGTGACCTGAGACAAGGAAGATTCATTATAATTGTATATAAATACGATTTATAAATATAAATATAAATGATTTATCTTTTCCATTGCCCTGTATTGAATACATTACTATAGGGTTGAATGAGTGACACAAGTGTACCTGGCGTGTCTATGAGGTTAATCCTGTGATCCTTCCAATCAAAGGTAACAGCAGCTGACTGGATGGTGATTCCTCTCTCCCTCTCCTGAGCCATGTAATCAGTTACAGTGTCGCCGTCATCCACATCTAAACAAGACCAATCACAAAGACACTTATAAAACAAATACACATTATCAAAGAATGTAAATTAAGCTGCTCAAATGTGCCATTTTATTATTATTTATCTACTATGATTGTATGTATTATTATTTAAATCACTTTTTTAAAATATATTTTTCTCAGTTTTCAATTTAATTCAAATTTAAGTAATTGCGTCAGTTTCATTATATTTTTAAATATTTCTATTTAACAATATTTTATTTTTTTAAATATCAGACTTTTTTTAGTACTTCAATTTATTTTATTTCAGTTAGTTTGAAAGGGAATATTTCTAATTTTTGTTCACGGTTTTTAAATAAACATTTTTGTCTAAAATTTATTTAATATTACATTTATTTGTTTTATAATGTTATATTACAACTTAATATAATAGTATTAAATACTTATATCAGTAATATTATCATAATTAATCTAATTAATAAAATAATTCAACTTTATTCCAATTAACGATAATAAGATATTCTTCATCTACTTTCTTTCTAAATGTCACCTCACCTCCGAGAGCCCGTGTGTAGCCAGAGTAGTACAGCATTCTCTCTGTCGTGGTAGTCTTCCCAGCATCTATATGTGCCATGATGCCTATGTTACGAATTCTGACCAAGAACATAATATAAACATTTGGAGTTAATAGACCATCATTATCATATTCTTACATGATCACAAAAAAACAAAACAAAAAAAACATTAATAACAAAACCACAGTTTCACTGATCTAACCACAGTAGTGAGAAGTCACCCATGTGTAGTTCAAGTGTTATACATGTCACCAATCTATAACACTTAAACTGTGGCAGCATTTTAAATGGGCTGTCATATCTTACTTTGAGATGTCAGGGTTGACCACTG
Source organism: Labeo calbasu (assembly GCA_019740295.1). NCBI lineage: Eukaryota > Metazoa > Chordata > Actinopteri > Cypriniformes > Cyprinidae > Labeo > Labeo calbasu. Next base: position 41,000 of record JAHKKF010514749.1, read on the forward strand.
CTCTAGGCGATTTCACCTCATCTGAAGAAAAAATGTTGTGAACAGTAAGACAGTAGTCTAAAACTACAAAATATGTAGATCTTTATAATTATACACTACTGTCCTTTACCTCGATAAAAGCTGTAATTTCTATTCCAAGTCACTTTGCATCGGCATGTCTGTGAGGATCTGGACATCAGGTGTCTGATGCTCTGAAAGGGAATGAATGATGCCATGTTCACTGAGTTCTGTTTATCACAGTTCGATGAAACACAGGTAAACCACTTCATCACTAGTAACAGCTAATGCTGTAAAACACTAATACAAGTGTATGAGATGTATTTAAATTGTTTCAGAATCTGCTTTAAACGGTGGCTTTAAACAAGGCTTTACTGTTGTACTCATGATATCTTGGTGGAAAGAATTGTTGTGATTATACTAAATTACAGTCAATGACACATGTCTGTACATCTGCTACATTTAAGACAAACAATCACCAGCACAAACTTACCCCTCGGAGAATGGGGGACGTTACACTTAAATGCATTTTTGAGGCGGAATGTTTGATTAAAGAGCTAAAGCTTCAGTTGTACAATAACGTGACGACACATGACTGCTGTGCTTGTTCAAAGTCACGTTAAGATCACACTGGACATTTAAGTCATCGTAACGCTTGGACGTAGGGGTCAAATCTCAGTGACGACACGGTAAAGTAAAATACATCTGAAGCAAACTCGTATCGTTTTCTTTTCCCACTGACAGCATGTTAAACACAGTTCACTGGCAGTTGTCAAACGCTTTTTAGAATCATTCCAGTCGGTGACAGTGTTTGAACGCACACGTTTTGGTGCATCTGTAAATAAGTCCGCCAGAAACATGAATGAACGGTAAGGTGTTCCAGGGCCAACCCACTGAATAAACATTATGAAGTTACTAGTTTTTACATTTATTTAAATTTTTTAATATACAAACATTTTTCTCAATTATATAAAAGTTTACCTCCGCCGATACACTTTATATGCATTTACAGGGGCGTCGCTAGGGCTAATCATTCGGGGCTCGAGCCCCGAAAGTTTTTACTCCAGTTTTTTTTGTATGGCCATATGATTTCCATGGAATTTGTCAAAGTTTGAATGAATGAATCAAAAGTTGGTCATTAAACTTAAATCAAGTCGCGCTATGGACTAGTATCTGTAAATATTATGCCGCAAAAGACTATTTAAATATGAATCCTGCATGTTCTGCCTGTCTTTGATGAATGAACGGCGCGGATGTGCGGTTTCGTTTCCTATACTGACGCGCGCAGTGATTTCAGCGTCTGCCGTTTCACTAAATGAGGACATAAATACATTAACAACATCTCCAGAACTGCTCTGAGAGTCACTTCATGAGTACTTGACTGTTTTATTTGAGTAAAACAAGCGTCAAATATATACACAGAAATTTAAAGGTATTCACGGCAACCCGTTAAAGTAAAAGTTCGGTTTAACTTTATTAATCATTCAGTATAATGCACGTGCCTACTACTACTACTACTACTACTACTACTACTACTACTAGTAGTAATTAATAAAAATTTATACATAAATTTCACACAATAGTTCTTCCATGTTTTACATTTTAATAGTAAATCCCATTTATTTGCCAAAAATACAATATAATTTTCATTAAAAGATCAATTAAATCAATAATTTATACCTTCTTCTGATAACCAGAAAAATACACAACACCGAATTCCATAAGGCTATTGTAAAAATAAATAAAAGTTGTTTTTATGCATTCAAATAAACAGACATGCTATATTTGGTAACAATAAAACGTAAAGTGAGAAAAAATAAAACATTTCATAGGGTCCTAAACATGTAATTTTTCTTAACTTTTGATAAATTGACGGTAAATTGTATAAGATTCATGGTTTTAATGAACTACACATGATTAATTACATTTTGATTAATAAAATTAAATTTAACCATTGAAACAAAGACCAGAAAAATGAAAACAGAAAACAGAATTTGAAAAAAAAAAAATAAATAAAATGGAATTTGGGGGAAAAAAATAGGGCGCTCTTTTTGCATGCAACTATATATTTGTTACAGTTATAAATACATTTTCAAATGTATTATTTTATTTGTCTAACATATTTTTGTAATGTTATAATTTTGTT
>JAHKKF010514751.1:0-11335 GCA_019740295.1 Labeo calbasu
TTACATAATATTGTAAAATATTGTATGCTGTATTCATGCAAATAAATTAAATTTGTCTTGTATTTTGTCCATGTGTTCTTGCTTAATAATAAATATTCATCTTTTGATTATTGCTGTTGCCTCTAGTAATTCTGTGTGTCTTTTTTATAAATTCTAGTCCACTTTAAACCAGCAATATAACAATTTTTATACAACAGTTGACTTAAATAAAATAACCCAGCATGTTTGGTTAAAACATTTAACCCAACCAGCTGGGTCAAAATAACCCAGCATGTGTTCTGTCCTACATTTACCCAGCGCTGGGTTGCCAAATAACCCAAGCTGGATTCTTTTTAACCCAGCATTTTTAGAGTGTAGTAACTACAGTAATTTTTTGTTTTACGGTGGGTGGCAATCAAGGGCACGTTTTCACGACAAAACTTGTACTAAAAATTGTTGTTTTTTGGCTTTGCGTACATACAGAAAACATCAATGTTGAAACTATCTCTGTTCACACAGATCCATGAAAAATTACCAAAAAGGCTGTATTATACGTGCCAGGTAGGATTGCCAGGTTTTCACAACAAAACCCACCCAATAGCTACTCAAAACTGACCTAATTGTGTTTCCTGGGGTAAAAATTGCATTCTGGGGATTAAAATGCACGGTTTTTGGCAGGGTTGCCCTGGTAAAATCTGTATTCCAGGGTCTAAATAGTATGTTATAGGAGTTTAACCCGCAGACATGAAAAACAGCTTATAACAACAGTGTTACAGTAGCCCAGTTCCTCAGAAAAACCACGGATTTGGCAACACTAATGCCAGGACAGTACTTGGCGATGCCGCTTTGTAAAGAAACACTACATGTAACCGCACATACCTATCAAATGAACGTAATTAGCATCCGCATAACGTCACTGTTTTGACAAATTCGAGTTTTCGTAGTGTATAGAGACAATAACAGTACCATTTTCAAAAACTTGCACTTTGAAATCCACTTCAGGTCTCCAAAATGCTGTTGTTGTGTAAATGAATGGCCAAAACGCATAAAATTGTCCATTTTTAGTTGAAAATGATGTTGTGTAAACAAGGTGCAAAACTGCCACCTACTATGCTGGAGTGCCAGCCAGATTATTTATGATATTATCGTATGTGTAATATTTATATAATATTTATATTTATTTTTTAAATATCACTGTCATTGTCAATAGCAGTATACACTTCCAGTCAAAAGTTTTTGAACAGTAAGATTTTTAATATTTAAAAAAAAAAATCTCTTCTGCTCACCAAGCCTGCATTTCTTTGATCAAAATTACAGCAGAAACAGTAAAATTTCAAAATAGTTTTACTATTTAAAACAACTGTTTTCTATTTTAATATATTTTAAAATGTAATTTATTTCTGTGATTTCAAACCTGAATTTTTAGCATTATTACTCCAGTTTTTAGTGTCACATGATCATGTGACTGGAGTAATGATGCTGAAAAAATAGAAAACAGTTTTTTTTAAATAGTAAAAATATTTCACTACGTTACTGCTTTTGCTGTATTTTGGATCAAATAAATGCAGGCTTGGTGAGCAGAAGAAAAACTTTAAAAATCTTACTGTTCAAAACTTTTGAAAAACTCCTCTATTTTGAATCCAGCTCTACTCAGTGCTGTCCAGCTGCTTTTGAAACATTGCAACAATGTAAAAACACCAACTTTTCTGTAATGCAGTGGCATATCTTTTCCTTAGCTTTTGATGCTTGTTCTCTTTGGGAGTTTGAGAGGTTTCTGTGAATGGGTTTGAAATGCGTCTGGCTAATTGGCGTGGCGATGTCTCTGTGAAGTGATGTACGTCCTGCGCGCAAACATAAACACAGACTCCATCTGTTTGGTGGCTTGCTGTGGTCTGGGAAGCAGAGAGAAGCTGAAGAGTTCACACACGGCACAAAGAGACAATTATGGGTCGCACTGGATAGAGAGACAGCGGGACAGAAGAGAGCAAGCGAGAGATAATAGAGGCTTGTCTATCCCTGATGGGACAGAGATGTTCTCCTTAAGTGTCACTCTCTTTTCACTGAATCCAAGACAAGCAGTCAATGTGTCCATTAAGCCTGAATGAATACATACCCACATGCACAAGATTGCATTGACTGGGCCCATATTCAGTTAGCTTAATGAAGTAAACACTGTGTATTAAAAAATTGACGCTTGATTTAAAAAAAACTACAATTGTTCAGGGGACCTATATTGTAAGTTATAGTTATATCTATAACTTTTTATACATTCATAATTTAGAAAGAAAAAGCAAGATGGCGAGTTCAAAACCCAGACCACATTACAAATTTGGTATTTAAAATAGAATTTAAACCATGGAAATATACAAAATTTTACAGAACTTAAAACAAAGAAATATTATAAAGCAAAAAGAATAAAAAATATTGTTTTTAATTTGGGGTTATTTTGCACTATAAACCTGCCTATAAACAACATTTTGAGATTTTAAATAAATTAAAGCAAAGAAACATGAAGCAAAATTAAATAAATTAAAAAATAAATATTTTTTGCACTAGAAAAAAACCTAGTGCAACCTAGAAATAAACAAAATGTTAAAATTTTAAACAAATGAAACACATTAAAAAAATCTTATGATGCAAAATGAATGGGAAATTTTTAAGTTTGCACAATTTTTGCACTATGAACTGGGACATAAAGTTTGAATATTTAAAACAAATTAAAACAAAGCAATGCAAAGCTATAAAAATATTAAACTGAAAAATGAACTAATATTATTTTATTTTATGTTTTAAGGACAAAGTAGACTTTATTGTAAGTGTGTGAAGTTTCCAAACCTTTACTATTTTTTACCATAACTGGGCTGATAAGAGACACTTCATTTCTCAGTTTGCAATTTTTCGGAGTAACCGTTTACCTTTAATCAAATTTTTGGACCAGCGGTCCTGTCAGACGGCAAAGTTGTTTTATCATCAATGATGACGGTGCCAGAACTTTCAAATACAACAAACAGAAGACTAAGTTTCTCTTTTGGCTTTTTAAAACATTTTTCTAAAGCTCTCACTTACCTACTCTGATAACACAGTTTAGCTACAATGGTTCTGAACATGGTTACAGTAAGAAACCTCTCATCATCTTCATTTACCGTGTAATTGATGGAAAAACAAAGAACTTGAATTCATTCAACCAGAAATTCCTGTGATGTGTTCTGGCAATCGGCTCTTTCCAACACACTCTGCTGGGAATTATACTTGTCTGGAATATGAGCAAACAGGTCACACTCAAAGCATTCCAAGATTCAGAACTTGGGAGAGTTTTGGAAAATGTGCAGCTGCGTCCAGACGGTCATTAGATGTTGGGTGTAACGGTGCACAGATGTCACGGTTCGGTACGTACCTCAGTTTGGGTGTCACGGTTCGATACAATTTCGGTACGACAGAAAAATAAAACAAAACTACTGTGCTAGATTTCTTTTCATTTAGTTTTAACAGACAAATTACAATTTTTTTTTCCACCTACATGTGAAAATACTAAATATTATATCAGATTATAATGTCATATATAGGCTATAAAATCTGCAATACATATATACATACAAGGAATAAATACTTGACATATATTTAATTTAGTTAACTGTTAGACAAGGAGGAAAGACAGTGCGACACGTAACGTAGCCTATATTTGTTGAGTTTTACTTCAGGCTTGTATATGCATGTTCAAAACATTCTCTTGCATTAATATTTGAGTAACGGCATTTGCATACTGACTTACTGGCATTCCAAAATGATTGTGTGTGTGTGTGATACTAGAGCATCAGCATCTGGTGAAGTCCTCTCACACACCAGGTGCGGCTGTAGCCCTTGTGCTGCATCAGCACATAGCATGGAAATATGAGAGCGTATAATATAAAACACACACACACACACACACACACTTTGCTTAAATAGCTTTGAGGCAGCAGCATGCCCTTTAAAAACACCTGCATATGATGGATGTAGATTTGAACACATAAGCAATGATTAGCATATGGCTGGCTCGATGACATGATGCAATTTTTTTTTTTTTTCGTCTGGATTTATTAATTTATTCAAAATGCATTAAAATGCATTCTTTTTTTTCAAGGGTAAAAGTTAAAAATGTCAGGGTGATACAGCTATCCTGATATCATAATAATAATAAAAAAGACGTATTTAAAAAGAAATTGAAAATTTAGTTTGACATCATCTTTTAATTTTATTTCTTAGAAAACTTAATTATGAATGTAATATTTTTTATTTGATATTAAACAAGATGTTTTTTTTTTTTATCTGGATTTATTAATTTATTCAAAATGCATTAAGAATGCAATTCATACATGCACTGAAACCTCCTTTTTATTATTTTTTTCAAGAGTAAAAGTTAAAAATGTCAGGGTGATACAGCTATCCTCATATTACAATGCAGAAAAAAGATATGCAATAAATGACATTTTGAATAGAAATAGAAAATTCAGTTTGACATCATCTTTTTTTATTTCTTAGAAAAATGTAATTATGAATCTAATAATTTTATTTGATATTAAACATGATGCATTTTTTTATCTGGGTTTATACATTTATTCAAAATGCATTAAAAATGTAATTCATACATGCAATGTAACCTCCTTTTAATTTTTTTCCCCAAGGGTAAAAGTTAAAAATGTCAGGGTGATACAGCTAACCCAAAAACAATAATTAAGTAAAAAATCTTAAATTATTAAATAATAACATTTTTGAAAAGAAACAGAACATTTTGTTTGACATCTTTTGTTTCTTAGAAAAACGTAATCATAAATGGAATATTTTTATTTGATATTAAACATAATTCTTATTTTATTTAATTTTATTTATTTATTTACTTTATTGGTCTGGATTTAATCATTTATTCAAAATGCATTAAAATGCAATTCATACATTCAATGAAACCTCCTTTTTAAATGTTTTTTTTTTTTTTTTTTTTGAGGGTAAAAGGTAAAAATGTAAGGGTGATACAGCTATCCTAAGATCGTAATAAAGAAAACAATTATTAAATGATTAAATAATGACATTTTTGAATAGAAATTTAGTTTGACTTCTTTTATTTTTATTCCTTAAAAAACATAATTATAAATCTAAATCTAAACATGATGTTTTTTTTTTTTTTGTCTGGATTTATTAAATCAAAGTGCATTAAAAATGTAATTCATGCATGCAATAAACTCCTTTTTAATTTAATTTATTTTTCAAGAGTCAAAATTAAAGCTATTATAGATGTAAAAATATCATGTGGTGTGACTCCGCAAAAAAAAACATGTAAGTAATAATTCACAATGTTGATAATCACTTCTTACCTTGGAAAAACAAAGAAAAAAAAAAAAATATATATATATATATATATATATATATATATTTGAAAATAGATGTAGTAATATGTACCTAATGTATAAGGAAAATATATTAAAAGATAAAAGTAAAAGTAAAAACAATAAGAACCCACCATGAATACAGATACTAAGAGCTTATTTTATTTCTAGTACTTAATTTATTTAATACATTAATTCATCATCAAATCTCTTATATGTCATTGACCCGGCTACAAATTTTATAATAACTCTTTCTGAATCTGATAATTACATCTTATTTTCTTTGCGTTGTTCATAAGACATGCTTTGCTTGCATGGCGGCTGAAAATACTTATAAGCCTCAGATCAGTAATGAGAGGAACATACTCAGGAAAGTGACTTGAGCAATAAATTGCATTTGGCTTCCACTTGTCATGGTTGTGACCATGAACGCCCCGCTGACTGTAACCACACAGCATGCTTTCCACCACAGTCCAGTCCCTGTCATTTCATCGCCTTCACAAATAACTGGATTTGAGGTTAGAGGCATGTTTATGGTTAAGAAACTGTTTGTGGGGAGTCTGGATCGAGCCGCTAACTGTACTTGGAAAGTTCTACCACATATTTTTCGGATACATGATAGAGATCACGTGCCACATAACAACATCTACATTTACACCAAGTACACACATGTCAGGATGAGTTATTGGAGTGGCTACTACTGTACATTTGGCAACGATTGTAAGGAATTTTACTTTAATATGCTTGAAGAGTCCAGCTGAGCTTTTAAGCAACATGCAATGTAATTGATTCAGATCCAACCCAGGGAGACATTAATGAGAAACAAATGTCATGAGGAAATTCTGTCATTATTTACTCACCCTCAAGTCGTTCCAAACTATGTCACTTTCTTTCTCCTGTGAAACACAAAAGGAGATATTTTGAACAAAATGTATGCAGATATATTTTCCATACAATGGCAGTTAATAGTAATCGAGGGCTGCTAAGCTCCAAAATGAATCATGAAAGCACCACAGAAGTCTGTATGACTTCTATGTTGTTTCAAAATTTAGTCATATGATAACTTCATGCAAGAAACGTACAACAAAATGGCACGTCTCAGAGTCAGAATTTAACTTTTCCATTAAGGAGCAATATTTGACCCCTGGAATTGATTTCCAGGTGCATTTTTAATTTTTTTTACATTTTTACATCAACTTATTATTATAAAAACCATACTATGTTGTCTTTAATGTCAAATACTTAAATTTACCCAATTGCTTCAATCAATATTTTAAACTGTTGTCAATAACCATAGATTATTTAAAATGGTTTCTAAATAATTCATGTAAAAAAGTTTATGAATGAGTTCAAAGGGCTGATATATTATGACAAAAATCCTTATTGTATATTATTATGATTATTATATTTTGTAACTATGTGTAAAGTTAGAGAACAAACTGAATTGGCTTGAGAAAGTCTAGCCTGAAAGTTTGAAGCAGTTGTAAAAGTATGAAAGTTGACGTTGCTATCAAGATTTAGCACATTGCTTACATGATTTAACATGTTGTTAGCATGTTTTAGCATGATTAGCATGTTGCTTGCATTTTACAGGCTGATTACAATGTTGTTAACATGTTACTAGCATGTTGTTAGCATGAATTGCAAGTTAATAGCATGTTTCTAACATGTTCCTAACATGTTTTTAACATGATTAGCATGTCACTAACTTGTTGCTAGCATGTTGTTAGCATGATTAGCATGGTGCTATCATGTTTCTAGCATGATTAACATCTTGCTAGCATGTTTCTAGCATGATTAACATGTTACTAGCATGTTTTTAACATGATTAGCATGTAACTAACTTGTTGCTACCATGTTGTTAGCATAAGCATGGTGCTAGCATGTTTCTAGCATGATTAGCAAGTTACCAGCATGTTTTTAGCATGATTAACATGTAACTAACTTGTTGCTAGCATGTTATTAACATGATTAACACGGTGCTAGCATGTTTCTAGCATGATTAGCATGTTGCTAGCATGTTGTTAGCATAATAAGCATGGTGCTAGCATGTTACTACCATGATTAACAAGTTATTAGCATGATTACCATGTTACTAGCATGTTGTTAGCATGATTAGCAAGTTGCTAGAATATTGTTAGCATGATTAACAAGTTACTAAGATGTTGCTAGCATGATTAGCATGTTACTAGCTTGTTGATAGCATGTTTCTAGCATGATTAGTATATTACTAGCATGTTGTTAGCATGATTTGCATGTCACTAGCATGTTTCTAGCATGATTAGCAAGTTACCAGCATGTTCTTAACATGATTAGAATGTAACTAACTTGTTGCTAGCATGTTGTTGGCATGATTAACACGGTGCTAGCATGTTTCTAGCATGATTAGCATGTTGCTAGCATGTTTCTAGCATGATTAACATGTTACAAGCATGTTTTAACATGATTAGCATGTAACTAACTTTTTCCTAGCATGTTGTTAGCATAATAAGCATGGTGCTAGCATGTTACTACCATGATTAACAAGTTATTAGCATAATTAGCATGTTACTAGCATGTTGTTAGCATGATTAGCAAGTTGCTAGAACATTGTTAACATGATTAACAAGTTACTAAGATGTTGCTAGCATGATTAGCATGTTACTAGCTTGTTTCTAGCATGATTAGCATATTACGAGCATGTTGTTAACATGACTAGCATGCTACTAGCATGATTATTAAGTTACTACCAGTTGTTAGCATGATTCGCAAGTTTCTAGCATGTTTCTACCATAATTAGCCTGTTATTAGCATGTTGCTAGCATGATTAGCATGTTAATAGGATGTTGCCAACATGATTAGGAAGTTACCAGCATGTTTCTAGCATAATTAACATGTTTAATCCAGCTAAAACCAGTTGATTCAGTTGTCTAGTTTTAGCTGGTTTAAGCTGAAAATAGCTGGTTTAACTTTAGCTGGTGGTCTTTTAGCAGGCCAAAACCACTTTAAACCAGCCTGGGCGACCCGCCAAAGCAGCCATTCAGCTTATGCTGGTTTTAGCAGTTTTTTAAGTAGGGAGTTGTTAAGCTTTGCTATAGCAATAAACAGCTTAGATGCACCATAGTTCTCCTTGTGTAAATGTTTTCACCCCCTTAATGAAAGTCTATGGGATTTTAGGTGGGTTTAATAGTCTGGTTTTTAAAAACCGTAAGCTGGATCAGTTAGAAAAGATATAGCAGCTAACTTCAGACCAGTCTGAAGATTTGACCTGAATTTGGTGGTTGTAGCTTTAAAGCTGTAGGAGGAGATACTGACTAGGTTTTAGCTCAGAAGAAGAAGAATAAGCTTATATAGCAGATCAGTAAATTGACTTTCTCAAGCCAACTTAATAATGATTATTAATATTGATATAAAAAACAATACAGAACGTTTCTGTTTCATTGGTCACATCACATTCTGGCCAAGTCTAGCACGTTATGCAAAAACTCCCGTTATAATCGCTGAAGCTACGAAATTAATCTTTTAACTTGCATCGTATCTGCAATGTGTTGTTTACGTCGAGGGAATTGGCGAGCGTGCATGCTCACAGCTCCAGCGTTTTTAGCGCCTCTGATAGGCGCGTTTTCAGCGTTGACTAATTTGAGCACCTCTGATTGGCCAATGCACACCTAAATTCAACAGAAACAGTTTGATCAGTTAAAAGGATAAACGCTGCACAAAAAGCACGTTAAAGCAATCTGATGCAATGTAAAGAAATATAAATGTAATTTTGCGCAGTTTATACTTTTCATTCATTTTCACATTTGATTTACTTGTGCAGTTGTCTTGTATTTATTGAATATTTTTGTTCATTTTGGTGCCATTTTTGTCTTTGTCTTTGTCTAAATATATAGGTACCAAACTTCAGTTTCCAATTTATTTCTGATCTGATTCTGGTCCATTTATAATCTTAGAACCAAATTAAATCCAGATTAAAAATGTCTGGTCTTCAAATAAAAGATTCAAATGTAAGAACCATGCTTGAGTCATTTAGTTTCTAATTTATTTGTTTCTGCTAAAACTATTACTTTCAAATTTATCAAATGGCCAGGACAGTTTTGGGATTTTGGACTGAAGACACATGTCCCAAATGTGTTGTCAAACACTCTAAATTTTGTCAGTATGATCTATTTTCTTAGATTACTCTGACCTGGCAAAAACACCAAAAGAGGAAGTGGGCAAAAAAAGGCGAACTGACTTTTCACTAGATTATTCATTATACTTCTTTGAAGTAATTATTCTTCCTGCAGATGTTTGTATGGACATGTGGAAACCAAACTCTCACATGGGGGTGAAACTTCAGCCACATGTAGATGAGATTCAAATGAGGAGATTGACAAATGTGTAGAGGGAGTTTGCCCCCTGGTGGACAGGAGTCATATTGACATGCCCTACAGTCGCTCCATTCTGCTCTGGAGGTCCTGTGGAAAGACTCTTATAAACTTCCTGATTTGTGGATTTAATATCTCAATTTTTATATGTCTGCATCTGTACCATATGTTGTAAAATCACACATTCATGATGTTTGTGGGGCTTTACAATAACATGGATAACGTGATGGACTGTTGTTGAGCGTCTTGTAATGGTTTGTGTACATCCTGGCAGACCTGAGTTAGAAACAGCTTGTTTTGAAGGAAAATCAATTGCCTTAGACTCTCTTTTGCCCTTCGCTTGAGTTCTCAGCTGCTGAAACGTGAAAGTTGTTGGACAGAATCACAGCCGCAGGGTGGTTTCTCAAAATGCTCACACACACACACACTCAGAAACCTTTAACATACCAAAGCACTTATCTTCTGTCCATCTCTAATTGTAACTGACTACATCCATATGTATGCAGAGACTTGGCAAACAACGAGAGAATTGGCCAACTCTGTGAACAATTTGGAGAACAGAAAATATACACTACTGTACAAAAGTTTAGGGTCGGTAAGATTATTCTATTTCCACAAAGGCTGCATTTATTTGATCAAAAAGAGTAAAAGTGTAATGTGAAATATTATAAATAAATGATTTCTATTTTCATATATTTTAAAAGCTATGTTTTGGAAAAGCTGTATTATTATATTCTGATGTAATGCTCAATTATTTTATTATCGATGTTGAAAACAATTGTGCTGCTTAATATGTTTGTAAACTTGAAATTATATGAACAGAACGTTAAAAAACGGCATGGAATTTTTTTTTTTTTTTTTTTTAATATTATGAAATTAATTTAATTTTTTTTTGCCCCAATACAGTACCGAACCTGTTCGATTTCCCATATTTAAGCTATTATTTGCTTAAAATCTTGACTTCATTCACACATGTTGCCTTATGACACTATAACCGAGGTTTGATATCTGCATATATCTTGTGATCAGACACAACACAACTTGTTTGAACTGCTATTGGAAAGTTTTATGTCCATAAATGTAAATATACTAAATGTAAGCCCTACATTAACATTCTTCAAACAAGAACTGTATTTGTATTTAAATACAATTTCAATGTCTGTTAACAAGAAAGCTATAAAAACATCTAGAATTTGTGCCATGTTTAATATTCCTCCTTAATATACTTGTATTTTTATTTGTATGCCCATTTTTTTTACTTGTCTATTTTTTAAGAATTTGTCAATTATATTACTCTTTCTGTTAACTATTAATCCCTAATTTGTTTAAGATTGTTTACGTACTGTATTTTCTGTTTGTTTTGTACATGCTGTAATCTTTGTTGTTCTTTATTGCCATTAAAAAAAATAAATAAAAACTTGTTTGAACTGAATACAAATCAGCTTTTCAGCCAATATCAACTTTAATTTTGGTCTTTTCCACATCTAAATTAACTTTCTTGTACAACAGAGGTGGTTTTTGTTTTTGTTGGAGATTCATTTTATGGAAAAGAGTTTGGACATTCTGCTAAACATGTCCTTTCTGTGTTCCACAGATGAAAGAAAACCATACTGGTTTTAAAACACATTATGGCGAGTAAATGAAAACAGG
>JAHKKF010514752.1:0-15578 GCA_019740295.1 Labeo calbasu
GTGACGTTATGTGACATACTGTTTACAAGCTGTTATATTGACGTCTTTCTGCAGCTGAAACACTGATTTCATGAGCGGTTTCATGAGACAGGATATGGATTTCAGTAAGTTGTACTCTTTCTTTTAACATGCCTTCAGATGTTCAGTCATGTTTATTTTGTGCTGCAACTGGTATTAAAGCGGAAGAGATGATCAGTTCATCAGTTCTCTTGAACTGAGGCACTACAGCGATCTGTCACTCCACAGTAAACAGTGCCAAAACGGTTTTGTTTTAATACTGTACTAAAATGGACAGAAAGCAATTCTTGGAATTTAAGAATCAAAGTAGTTTCGTAAAATCGAGAAATTGATTTTTTTTAACCAGCTCTAGTTGCTAAGGTGCTTCCAGGGCATTCTTGGTGGTAGCTTGACACATTATCAATTAAAAAGTACCCAACTCAAGTCTCTAGTCCCTAAATACAGCACGTTTTAGGGTGCGTTCACACTTGTAGTTCAGTTCTCTTGGTTGAAAAAAGAAAACAACACATATGGTTCTGATGCACTTAGCGTTCACACTGGCCTTTTTTGACTTCGAACCTAAAGGCACAGTCATACGTTCACAACTTGACTGGTCGGACTCGGGTTGAACGACGCATATTTCGTAACGGAACCTCACCGAACACCCCAGCGTTGCTTTAAGTTGAATACACCTAATACCGTCTCCTGGACTAACCATGCTTATTGTTACATGTACACATTTTATTTTTACCACCTGCGAACTCACAAAGAGCTCATAAAAGGCAGTTTTCATATTGTTTTGGATACACTGCTTGTTCTGCGTTGTCAAATCACGTTGCATCTTGTCATTACGTCCTGTTTTGTTTGTTTAGAAGTATTTGATCCAAGTTGTGTTTATATTTCATTCGAACTGCACCAGAGTTCATTTGGAAGCGGACCCCTCTTTTTTTAGCGGTCTCGGCCTGTTTATTTGGTGCGCACCAGGGCTCAGATGGCACCGTTAACACTTACTCAAATGAACCGCACTAAAAGATCAATCGCACCAGAGTTCGTTTTAATCGTGACAAGTGTGAACACAATCTTAGTCTCTGGACCAGGCATCTCTGATTTTCATTTCTCAAACCTACCATAATCATTGCTAATAACCATTAAATATACAATGAACACCAATTCAGAATAAATCAGCCTCAGAAACCACTGGGAAAGCAAAATCTTGAAAGCAATGCAAAAGTGCGGCATGCATGCCAAACACTTGGGTCAGAGGATGTCAGAAGATGCCACATACTGTGATTCATCCGGGCCGTGGGAGTTGACATCTCCTACAGACCTCTCCAACTCTGTTTTTTCCAGGATTAAGCATAATTTTAAGTGTCTAATTTGACAACCTGGCAACGTAGGTCTGTCGAATTTGTGTGGTAAATATCCACGCTGCAGATTCAGAACTATTCTGCACACGTTTTAGAAACAGCATATCCCTTTCTTGCCCTCTTTCACTCTCTCAGCACAAAGAACCGGGATGCTTCAGGCAGCACTTGCGGGAGAACCAACATTCTGCCTACATCTGCCTGCAATTCAAACAGCTCTCCCACATTGTGTTGCCTGTATAAAAAAAACAGCACTTGTCAACAGCTTACATGGCTACAAGGTACACATTAAGCTTGAGGGCAATGCTATACAAATACACGAAGTAGCTCAACAAAGATTGTACCACGATGGTCTTTAAAACACTCTCTTAGTACACAAAAAAAATATTCCATTAAAGTGGATGGGGTGGTGAATGTCTCACACAATGCTCAAAATAAGTTGATACGACATTTGGTTTATCAATGGAAAGATTTTGATATACATAACGTCGCTGTTACATTACGAATAGCAAAAAGCATGCCTCCTGTGTTTCAATCCAGAATAAACACAACGTATAAACGGCAATGAGCTGTAATGGTAGCTGAACAGCTTGGGGGAATCAGGAGGGTAAGCCAAGATGGTGCCAATACCCCTCTGGCTTCTACATACACAGTGGGTCATTGCGGTAATATGAAACAGATTATTTACACAACCAACCAGAGGTCTCTGGGAGTGGGGGAAAAGAAAAACGTTAATGTAAAAAAAAAAAAAAAAAGAAAAAAAAGGCAGGAAATCCAAACCACAATGTATACAAGCATTGAGATCCACAGCTGTTTTTACTCTTTAAGCTATCAACAGACAGACTAAAAAAAAATCTGCACTTTTTCTCTATAAATGCAATTCGATAATATGGCTGCAAGCAGTGATTATCGGGGTCCAAGCGCTTTAAGGCATTTAAGCACATATGAAAAAAGACATTTAGCAAGCCTGGACCAAACTAAATCAATCATTAAAAAAGCAAAATCCAGACAATTTACCATAGAAATATTATATTTTTAATGTTTGACTGTTATAGCACCAACTATGGTCCAATTTCCTTAAAACTCTGCATGCTTGTTTAGAATCACCCGTCACGTGCTCAGCAGGTTTCATGAAGTTTTGAGTTTTCTTTTAGGCTTTATAGGATTTGGGGTAAAACTGGACAGGCCCCTTTTCTAAACAACTCCATTATAACTTCCCAAAGAGTAAATTTCAATATTTTTTTTAACCTAGAGAGACCCAGAAAATTGCACCGCAGTGTTTTTTTTCCTTTTCAGATTGAGTGAAAAACCTAGGTAAAAGTAGGTTTTTCATATATTATCAATCATTAAACAATTTGATTGACAGCAGTGGTTCTAGAGGCAAAGTTGTTTGAACGAGGAGTTCTATCATATGATACAAATATCATTATCAAATATCAGTGGGCCTGCCCCTTCGAACCCTTTGAGTTGAAATGTAACTTTTTTTTGATAATTATTGATATTCACTCTTCAAAGAATCTTTCTGCATTAGTTTGGTTCCAACTGGTGAAAAACCTAGGACTAGCTTACAGAAGTAGGTCTTGCAAAAAAATACCCAAAAATCTGAGGGATGCATTTGAGCCAAGGATTCCAACGACATAAGACACTTGAACCTGCGGCCGATGGTCTAGGAGTTATGAGTGATTTTGTACTTTTGATCACTGTAGAGCCCCTGTCAGGCCGATTGGGCCGAACCTTGGTGACATTGTAGGTGGTGTGAGGTATTACCTTCCCTCCAAGTTTCAAGTCTCTACGACTTACGGTTTGGTCTGCACAATCAGTTTTACATGGAGATTGCTGATCCTGGGACGTTCTAACAATTACAATAGGGTTTCAGCGCTACGCGCTCGAACTCCTAATACACAAACGGCATATGAAGAAATTCTCAGCCATAAAGTACAAAGGAACAATAACTAACAGTCGCAACGCATACAAACTGTGCTACATAGTGTACAACCTTGACGTAAACGACTGAGGAAAGTCCCACAGTATAAACGCAAAATAATCACAGGATGTACATAAACTAGAATCACAGCCAATTTGTTTTTATTATTACTAACGAACACTACTGAATCCTTTGTAAGACAGAGTGCTTTGCATATCTGGTTAATAAACTCCAGAAAGATCTACATTTAAGCTTTAGATGCTAACGCTTAAAACGCAGATAGAGATCAGCCTGTGTGACTTATGCGAGGTTGTAACTTGTTCCAACTGATGAAATGGAGTGCGAATAAACTAAATGCAAGGAAGGACACGGAGAAACGGGAAGGAAAGAGAGAGAACGAGAGAGAGAGAGAGAGAGAAAGGAGAGAAGTGGTAGAGTACGACTTGAATTTAATATTTCATGATTGCCTGAAGGACTTTTCACAGATCAATGTGACTCTGTACCCAAGCCAGTGTCAGCCAGAGAGTGTCAGGAGAAAGCAAAAGAGCGAAAGAAAGAGAAAGAGAGAGAAAGAGAAAACAGTTGAAAGTATGAGATGTATAGAGTAAAAGACAAAGAAAAGAGTTAAAGAAGGACAAGCATAAAAAATTAACGTGACAGTGAAAGAAATATTCGGCTCATCGGTTCAGGAGACTGTTAGTCTTCTAAACACCAGTGTGTGTTTGCTCCATGAGAGATACACCCTCCACTGCCTCAATGCCTGTGGGCTTCGCCACAGGCACACATTACCTCCGTTAATGGGTTTCCATTTGAGCAGCAGAAAGGAAGCCAATAACCTATCCACACTAATGGATTAGTCTACATGTAGGCAACCTCTGCAGCTAATCTTGGACCAACTGTTTTCTTTCTTCACCAAACAAACAGAAGAAACAAAGGATGTCACCATATGTGGGAGCCAAAGCGAAATTATCGAAAAAAAAGGAGACAGGCCAACGCATCCAAACATTGTGTTCCCTTCTTGTTCTGATAGGCGTCACTCAAGCCAACTTTCACAAAACTCTCACAGTTGGAGGGAACTTGGTGAGTGTTGTCCTTCCACGGCCATCGTGAACCAATAAACTTACCATTTTAATTAGTGAAGATTAACAAGGGAGGTAATTAATTTCTGAGATGGGCATCTTAAAAGCGCCAAAGGCTTGACTTTGTTGACGGAGCCGAATGCTTTTTCATTGATGTGGGCAAAATAGAGGGGCATCATTATAAGCTACGAAAAGCATGCACTTGCATTCTAAAAGAGTCGATGGCTGGAAACGTTCCTCTTTGCGGGCTATTGTGATGTTATTATTGAACTAAATGTAGAGCACCTTATTCGTCTCACCAAACACCTCAAGGAATCTTCATTAGACATTACAGGTACATAAAGACAGAAGGGTGCTACACTAAAAGCTAGATGACAAAAGATACTTAAACTGAAGCTAGAACAGAAAGAAGAAATGAAAAGAGAAATGTTCAGACGAGCCGTTTTTCTTCTCTTCTTCTACATCCAGACAGGTACATGGTTAGATCTTACGTTTGAAGCCAAGATAAGGTCAAATGCATTTATTAGTCTGACCGAGTCGCCAATCTGAGCATCACCGAACTATCATGTGAAGTTCTCAAGCACACAGTAGAAATAGCAAATTCCATCTCCTTCATCCTTCAAGGCACTTTTCCTTATGGAGAATGATGCAATATTTCACTCCTCACACTTCAAGAGTTTTGTAACAGTATTCCAAGAAGAACTGAAAATGTTCTGGAGGCCCTGCTCTTCATTTGATCATAGCTACATACTGCAAGGGATTTTCCATTTTGTCAACTCCCTGTGCAAACTACAGTAAGTCCATCGAGTGTTACACACAGCTTGTATCTCGTTCACTGACTTCAAAGCTTTCTGTTATGTGTTGCGGGTCACTTAACAGTAATATTCCGATCTACAATGGTTATAAAAATTACTATTAATTGCATAAAACAATGAGAATATCAATCTAAAATATGGCTCCAATAATAAAAAAAGATAAAATTCTGATATGCACTACCAGTCAAAAGTTTTTGAACAGCAAGATTTTTAATGTTTTTTTTTTTTTTATATATATAAGAAGTCTCTTCTGCTCACCAAGCCTGCATTTATTTGATCCAAAGTACAGCAAAAGCAGTAATTATGTAAAATATTAGTTTTAGTATTTAAAATAACTGCTTTCTATTTAAATATATTTTAAAATGTAAATTTTAAATGTACATTTTTTCAGGATTCTTAGATGAACAGAAAGATCCAAAGATCAGCATTTATCTGAAATAAAAAGCTTTTGTAAGATTATATACTATACCATTCAAAATTATTATTTTTTTAGTTTTTTTTAGGATAGAATTTAGAGAAATTAATACTTTTATTTAGCAAATGTTACTGTTTTTGCTGTACTTTGGATCAAATAAATGCAGGCTTGGTGAGCAGAAGAGACATCTTTAAAAAAAAAAAAAAAAACATTAACATTAAAAATCCTACCGTTCAAAAACTTTTGACTGGTAGTGTATCATCAGTCGAACTGTACCTCAAAACAGCAAGATTGTAAACAGNAATTAATACTTTTATTTAGCAAATGTTACTGTTTTTGCTGTACTTTGGATCAAATAAATGCAGGCTTGGTGAGCAGAAGAGACATCTTTAAAAAAAAACAAAAAACATTAACATTAAAAATCCTACCGTTCAAAAACTTTTGACTGGTAGTGTATCATCAGTCGAACTGTACCTCAAAACAGCAAGATTGTAAACAGCCCTCCAATTTAAACCCTTTTCAGTCTGACACTAGGATTTATCTGGGTCGAACAAATAAACCCAATTTGACCTCCCTTAATATATTGGATGAAAAAATGCCTGTCAAAGCAGGAGTTGATCAATACAAAATTAAGAAAAACAGAACACATCATCACTCTTACAAAGCCCTAACCACTAACAAAGACCTTCCTCTTCTTGCAATAGTAGCCTGAGGTCAGAAAGAGGCAATTTTTGGCATTACGTTATTCCACGCAACCCCTACAAACTGATAACAGACTCTTCATGCTCCTTCTTATCATGTCAAAACACATGCAGATAACCCACAGATAGCACACACAAGACTCATCACATCACCGCGCATGAAAAAACACTGGAGCTCCAATCAACCGGCAAAATCTGCCACAGGAAACAAGAGAATCTGTGTGAATTTTATATTAATGATATAACTTTACACGACGGTAACAAACCGCAGAGATAAAGCACGATGTGTAGGCCAAGGTGAAGGCATGTAAAGACTAAAAATGGGAGTCTAATGACAACATGAGGAACAGACATCTAAATAAGAAAAGTAATAAGACATTTATTAGATTTATGTTAATAAATTACATCCTGACTAATTACCCATCTGAATACAACGTGATATTAAAATTCTATTACTTTGTCAAAACAAACAAACAAACCAAAAAAATCACTAATATCTAAAATCAATTGTTCTAAAGGAATAGTTCACCCAAAAATGAAAATTCTGTCATTAATTACTCACCTTCATGTTGTAAGACCTTTGCTCACTTTCGTAACATGAATTAAGGTTTTTTTGATAAATTCCAAGAGCTTTCTGACCTGCATAGACAGCAAGGCAACTACCATGTTCAAGGCCCAGAAAAGTAGTAAGAACAACATTAAAATGGACCATGTGACATCAGTGGTTCAACTGTAATTTTATGAAGCTATGAGAATCATTTGTGCGCAAACAAAACAAAAATAACGACTTTATTCAACAATTTCTTCTCGTGTCAATCTTAAGAGCGCGTCCACTAAACTACAATGACGCAAGCATGTGCAATTCTCTGCTTGTAAACAATGTGTTATTTTTGTTTTCTTTACTATTTGAATGACGTCCTTACTACCATTCTGGGCCTTGAACAAGGTAGTTGTGTTGCTGTCTATGCAGGGTCAGAAAGCTCTCAGATTTCAACAAAAATATCTTAATTTGTGTTCTGAAGATGAACAAAGCAAACAGTTTTCATTTTTGGGTGAGCTATCCCTTTAAACACTACGCCTGCGTCCCAATGTGCATACTATCCATCCTAAATTCTAAGTTTTAGCAGTAATTTTCAATACTATTTATGGCAGATAGGGTGGATAGTATGCACATTGGGACACAGGGTTTTATTTATTTTTTTGATTTGCTAAAGTATTGCAACATACATCTGAGAGAAATGGAGAAAAACCAATGAATTATTCACTAGATTCAATAGAGCAGGAGACTTTTGTGTGTACGTTAGATGACGGAAAAGGTAACCTAAATGTAAAAATGAGTAAAATGAGCATAAACAATTCAATATCCCACAATATCAATCAATACTATTAATGAAAAAACAAGAAGTGTTGGTCTGCTGTGCATCCCTATCTGCAAATTTGTCTTTGTGGTCCAGAAAAAGAAAGTCATGCAGGTTTAGAACAACATGAGGATGAGTAAACAATGACAGGATGTTAATTTTTGGTTAAACGGTCCCTTTAATGATCCATACTGAATAGGAGCACTCTCTCAGTTCAGTGACTGGTAATGTTTAAACTCCATGCCACTGCTGCAAAAAGCTGTGCTTTGGTAGTGCTCATTACTGGCTACACATTTCAATCTGCCTTTGGTATTCCATGTCTGCCCCCACGTCCCCCCTCCCTCCCCCCATTCAGTCTCTGCCCTCTGGCCGATCTGGCAGAGGGGGAGATTTTAATTGTGGCTATAGAACTCTGCACGGTTCTTTGCCTGTGAGCGAGCCCTCACTTCAGTGAGTGAGAGCTTGCTTTAGTGATATTGGGTCCAGTCCATCCCTTCAGGCTGCTTTTAATGGCCCTCTCCTCTCTTTCATAGCCGGGACCGAGATTGTTTTCCATGTGATGCCTGTTAATTCTGCTGCAGGGAAGGGCAACCGTATATCCATCCTCCTTTTTTGAGAGATACATTTCTTCTTGCTTTCCGTCTCCATTTTTTCTTTTTACTTTCTCACAATACTTGCTTTTCTTGAAAGTTGAAGCCAAGATGTTACACTTACCGAATGCATCCGGATCGAAAAGAATCACTATAATGATAACTATATTAGCATCTACACCAACGCACAATAACATAGCCTATTATAAGCACGCGCTTAAATCTCTAGCTTTTGCTAACTGTCGTATACGCGTTCATAAGAGAGTTCCAGCGGATGACGTAGGCGTAATGTAAGCTTCGATGAGAATATGCTAGCCTCGCAAGAACCAAGTTGTTCACAGCAAAGGAAACACATGTTAAAAAGTGAATTGTTTTAGCCAGACAGTACAACAGTTAGCAAAGGCTAGAGACTACGGTTTATAAAGTTTAAAATACAGGTACTTTTTGTACACAAATGCACTGATTCGCTTCAGAAGGCCTTTATTAACACCCTGGAGGAGTGTGATGTATGAATTAAACAATGTATTACAGCTGTCGTGATTAAAATGAAATGTGAAAATTAAGGAAATGTGTAAATTTGCTGAATTACATGTAGATTTGCTCACACTGCATCAGATTGCTTTTTACACGCTGTTTTTTTGTTAAAAACACGTTTCTGTTGAGCTTGAACCAGCCAATCAGAGGCGCTTAGATTAGTCAAATTTGAAAGCGCCGGAGCTGCGATGAGTGTGCACGCTCGCAAATTCCCTTTTATGATGTATGGATGCACTTTTTTTTTAGTGCAACAGTCAAGTTTCCTGCTTTCATTTTTGTAAATCATATATAAAGGCAAATTTTCAGATGAAGAACTAGTTAAGTAGTTCATTGTTTTAGCTAGACAGTACGACAGTTAGCAGAGGCTAGATATTATGCTTTATAAAGGTTAAAATACAGGTACTTTTTGTACAAAAACGCATTCATGGAGTCCTGTGGATCACTTTTTATGATGTATGGAAGAACTTTTTTGGGCTTCAAAATCTCAACACCCATTCACCGCCATTAAAACTTGAAAGAGCCAGGACATTTATTAATATAACTTTGATTGCATTTGTCTGGAAGAAGACATATACACCTAGGATAGATTGAGGGTGAGTAAAACATCGGTTAATTTTCGATATTTGGGTGAACTATCCCTTTAAAAGAGAAGTCCACTTCCAGAACAAAAACTTACAGATAATTTACTCCTTGTCATCCAAGATGTTCATGTCTGTCTTTCTTCAGTTGTAAACAAATTAAACTGCATTTTGGAAGTTCAAACTCGGGTCACCACAGAAGTCCATTATATGGAGAAAAATGCTGAAATGTTTTCCTCAAAAAACAATTTCTTTAGGACTGAAGAAAGACAGACATGAACATCTTAGATGACAAGGGGGTGAGTACACTATCTGCAAATTTTTGTTCTGGAAGTGGACTTCTTTAAGGTTTGTCGCCTGTCACTTTAAATGTTCTGTTAAGCAGGATGAGTTCTGATTGGCTGTCAATGTTTTTATCATTCATCAGCTTGAAAAAAAAACCTTTTTGAAAGTAATTCCAACACGTTACAGGTTGAAAAGAGTCTCACGGTTCGTTGGCGTAAAGAATCATGGCGATCTTCAAGAACTATTGCAGTAATAATATAAGAAGTGCACCAGACACAATACAAAAACATCTTCTCTTCCTCTTTTTCCACATGGATTGTTTCTCAATCCGTCGTCCTCTCCATCCCCCTGGCCTCAGGACTGGGATGAACATGTTAATATGGGCTGCCCATGTTAGGACAGCTCAACTCTGAACCCTCATGTGTGATCTGCCCGTAGGCTCAGTCTGGTATGCAGGCCCACAGGAACTCAGCGGCCTTTATTACAGCGTGCCCTACAACTCGCCCTTCAGAAACGTCCTCATCACCTGCCCTTGTGACTAATCTACCCTTGAGCGCTCCTGCAGGGCTGCCCTCTGGACTAAACGCTTCATCAACCCAAAGACAGACGGAATAGCAATCAAACAACAAACCGCCTCGAGGGCGTCGAGGCCAGACAAAGGGCGAGCAGAAAACGGCACCCTTTCCTCAACCGCTGCAAACAAGAACTTGAGCATTTTATCTCGACGAATGACACCGCAGGAAGCTTTTATTTAGAAGCGAACGGGGAGCAAGGACGAGGTATTTTGCTGTCAGGACGCGGGGGTGGGGAAAGAATGAGTGGAGCCATTATGACATGGCTGCCTCCCGCTTCGGGCCATGCTGCCCTTCAGGCACATTGCTGTGGAGATGAAATCTCTGACTGGACCCTTCAGAGCAGGCCCAGCCACGGACCCCTGGGCGAGGACCGACCCCTTTAGAAAAGTCATATTCACTTTGCTCCACATCGAGGGGGTGTGCGTGAGTTTCTGCGCATGTGTTGGGAGGGGGGCACTGCCGAAGGCAACACTGAGTTGGATGTGAAAGACAGAAATGATGGGTTGAAAATGAAGAGCGAAGACGTCTCTGTCTATATTTTGGATGTGTAAGATGCGAACGCTTTTACCTGTGATGGTAAAGCCATCTGAGAAAGCATCAGGTTTGCTGATCTGTTTTATGTGGGTGGATGAAGGTAATCCATAGTGAAAGAGGTCGGCAGTGCATTCATAGAGCAGAAATAATGCTTTTATTTGGTTATTTATGCTCTCCATAAAGGGACATTTAGTGCCCTCCACAGCAGCAGATTGCTCTAATGCAAGTAAAGGGAAGATCTAAAACATGTGGCGGGTCATTAGAACAGCCCCTACTGTTAATGTTGATAGTGGTAATGATCACTTATGTGCGATATCGTCCAAAACACGTCTCTTATTGATAATATGCCATGGGCAGAAGCATGTGAAGTTACAGTATTTACATAGAACTGAAATGACAGTTGCTTGATTTACTAAATTAGCACAAATAAGCTTTGCCCAAGCAAAAAAAAATGTAGTGAGCGTGACTGGTTGGGGGATTTGTTATGGCCATACATTTGAATCTCATTAGTGCAGCAGTCAGGTTTCCAAAGAAAATGTACCATGAGGTCAGAAGAAATAATGTTACTGGCAGGAACACGTTGCCAATTTTATTTAAAATAAATAAATAAATAAATAAAATAAAATCATATTTAATAGCTAAATTCCAGGTGAAAAATTAGACTAATTATAAATCCTGAATTTAGAACCATCAGTTAGTAGCTTAAAGCAAACAAATCAGGACAATTTAGAGAACGAAAATCAGGATCACTACCATAAGGCCCTGTGAATGATGTAATCAAATTAGGGCTGTCAAACGATTAAATCGTGATTTATTGCATACAAAATAAAAGTTTAAGTTTGCCTAATTATGTGTTTGTATTGTGTAATATATATATATATATATATATTTATTTATTTATTTAGCAGTGAGGGAAAAATCTGAAGGCCGTCCGTCATTTTGACAGACTACACCGAGGGTGATCTATTGCAAATTGTGGCTGTAATTCCCACTCCTGTCCAGTTTGTGGCGAGTGCGCTCCAGTGTAGCAGCAGAGCGCGGGATCCAGAACGAAAACCAATTGATTACGCACAGACGAGTACACAGAAGCTACAACGATCTATCACGCCACATTATATAGCGCTAAAACAGTATTTACTGCTTGAATTTCCTAATGAAATGGACAGAGTTTGAAATCTGAGACCTTTTTTTATATCAAAAGTAACAAAGCCTAGCCTATTGCTATTTATTGGAAGGAAGACGTACTATGCACTGTTTATTCATCAACTGAAAACAGCATAGACCAAAAGATCGATATTCATTAAAATGAGAATCTATTAAAATCGAGAAAACGTTTTTTGTCTGTTTACCCAGCCCTAGCGTATTTTGTTGTTTTTAAAACACTGCACTGTTATCCTGTAGGTTCTTGATTAAAATGAAAATGTGAAAAAAAATAAATAAAAGCAATTAAATGTGTTATTGTAATTCAAATATGAAAATTAAACTGACGGGTAATAGTAGATTATGACGGAATTTTTATGACCCTGTCCGCGCTAAACTTTAACACGGACTATATATAGTCCGTGTTAAATATACATTTGATAAAAAGAAAATTCAAAAGAACAGCATTTATTTGAAAATAGAATTTTTTGTAGTATTATAAATGTCTTTACTGTTGCATTACTTATTTTAGTAACACTATTGTTTAGCAACCAAATCTTACTTTTAACTAACTGCTGAAAAGCATGCATATTATTAGCATATTGGCTGTTTATTAGTACTTATAAAGCACATATTAATGCCTTAATCTGCATAACTACTTTAGATTCTTTAAATGATTAGTTCACTTCCAGAACAAAATGTACAGATAATGTACTCACCCACTTGTCATCCAAGATGTTTATGTCTGTCTTTCTTCAGTCATAAAGAAATTGTGTTTTTTGATGAAAACATTTCAGGATTTCTCTCCATGTAAGTCGACTATATGGAGAAAAATGCTGAAATGTTTTCCTCAAAAAACAATTTCTTTACGACTGAAGAAAGACATGAACATCTTGGATGTTTTAGAAGTGGACTTCTTTAAAGACATTAAAGCAACTAAGGCCACAGAAAAAATGGGCAGTCATTGTTGCACTATTTTTAACTATTTTAAGCAAAAGCTTAAAATCTTGCTAATGATGACAATTTTCTATTCTTAAGATTTGCTTCTGTAGTCTTTTTTTTATTAAATATTTACTAGATTTAAAAAAAATTCCATTTTTGAAACATCTTACACTTCAGAAGCTGACATGCTTGAATTTACTTGCCGTTGGCCCATGTGAACCTTAGTACAGAGGTCCATATAAATAAGGGCCCGAGGGTCTTACCTCTGCACCTGCTGAGGCTCCAGGAGAGTCAAGCTTGCGTTTCTTGCGGGGTCCAATGGCGGCAAGGGCTGTGAGGTTGGCATCCCGCTGTCTCATCTGGGCGAGTTCCTGCTGCTGCATCTGAATGGCAAGAACATTCAATCAACATTAACTGCATGAACGCTATATCAAAGCCATTGATGTGAAACTGACAATTTATACATTGTGTAGGTCTGTGAATAACAAGTTCCCAAATAAGCATTACTGTGTATCACATTCCTTTACTTGAATTATCATTTTCAAATATTTGTATGCTGTGTATTTTACATTCATTCCAAACTGCCCCGAAGAGCTCTATAGCGCAAATGAAGCTCCGAACATCACGCACAGCTTCAATGCAGCAAATAACTCAGAGCTTTCGCCGTATCTGGGTGCTTAATTCAATTTCTTTCCACGAGGGAACGAGGGAGAAAGTGAGTGAGTGTTTGAGAATGAGAGAGCGAGCGATTTTCAAAAAGCACAGCCCGCAGGTAAAGTCATCTCACCCTAGCAGGCAGTGACAGAGCCAGCCACGCCGGGAGGGGTGGATGAGGAGGGGGGGCTGTGCGTCCTCTGTTCCCCCGCTCGGAGTGAGCGCTGCCGGGCACAGAATGCAGAGAGAGTCCTCACCTCTCCTCACCCTGACACTCACACCACTGTGGCCATGAACTCACAAAAAAACACTAGCAGCAAGAACGGCTTTGTGTGTCATCGACAGTCCCATTAGAAAGTGCGTACATCCAGCCGCAGTGGGGGAACAAAACATTAGAGGTGGGATACAGGACAGATGATGCTCCAAAAAGAGATTCCCAACCAGGAGGACCTGGAAATAGTTTTGCGTTGCATTTTTTGTTACCATTGTTTCATTATATATCCCTAACTCTCTAAAGCCTGCGGTAAGTTTGTTGGGGGGTAACTGAGAATGAAAGGGGGAAAGTCACGTGAGAGAAGGCAATGCCTCCATCGCTATATGACTGGATATGACTGGTCATGATCAGCTGTAATTGGTTCATGCAATAAATCCCACCTCATGTTCATGCACGTTCACGAGTCTGAATGAACAATATAATGGAGTTAATAGGAAGGCTAATTTAAAAAAGTAAACAACACACTTCAATATAACCACTTTGTTATATTAAAATAAGACTTAAAATGGAATGAAAACATGTCTTTAGTGAGTTATCAGCTTGGTAAAATTTATAGTAAATCTCTGTGTCTGTGACCAAAATTTACTTAAAAAAAATAAAAATAAATAATAATAATATATAATAATATATAATAATAATATTATTATTATTATTATTATTATTATTATTATTATTATTATTATTATCATATATATATAGTTAAAAGTTAACACTTAAAAATAAGTTCACAAATAAAATATATTGTTTAAATTGTTACTGCTTTGAGTTATTATTTTGGAATAAACATTGCTTAAATGCTTAAAAACATGAGATTCATACTTGCCATTAATAAATAGAACATTGATTATGTTGTTAATGTAAAAATTTAAATAGGTTTTTTTTCCACCTTTTTCTGATAGTGTAAATTACGACACCGTTATAGAGCCATGTTAAAAAAAAAAATCTAAGATTACAAATTAAAGTTGTAACAATGAGAATACAGTCGAAATTACAAGAATAAAGTCGAAATATTACGAGAATAAAGTCAAAATATTACGATAATAACGGCAAAATGTTTTGAAATAAAATCGTAATATTTCGAGGGTAAAGTCGAAATACTACGAGAATAAAGTTGAAATATTACGAAAATAAAGTTGAATTATGAAGATAAAGTTTATATATTAAAGAGCATGAAAAACACGATATTGTAAGACACATTGTTTGTATTTCACTATAAAACTGACAGAATTTGAAAGCGGAGACTTTGGAATATGTCCCATTGCATGCACAATAGCCCAGAATATACTCTCAAAATTTTAGAACTTTAATCTCGTAATTGAGATTATTGTCGTAATTTCGACTGCATTCTCGAAATATATTTCGGCTTCATTCGACTTCATTCTCATAGTATTTCGACTTCATTCTCGTAGTATTTTGCCTTTATTCTCAAAATATTTCGACTTTATTTCCTGTAGTATTTCAACGTTATTCTTGAAACATTTCGACTATAACCATGAAAATGTGGCTGGGATATAAATTTACATCTGATTACAAAAAAAAAAAAAAAAAAAGGATTTTGCCTCATTTCAGAACACCGCCACACACCACTGATAAATACTTAATATTTTTTAAATAATAATTATATTATTTCATATTATACATATAACATTACACATAACAGTATATTTGAACAAAATATATAGATATTATTATATTTACTGAATTATGCGTGCAAATTTTAAATTAAAATGTTAAATCATGGTAAAACAAACTGTTTTTCACCTACAGATTTTTTTTCTACTTTTATTAATAATGCTTAATGATATCTAGTATATTGTAA
>JAHKKF010514753.1:0-10725 GCA_019740295.1 Labeo calbasu
TTAACAACTGCAATTGGATTCATTATTGTATACCTAAATTCACTGCTTTCCCACCGGTCACTATTGTGACCATCAACATATTTACTCATTCTGTGACCACACGCAACAAAACTGAATATATGTGAATTCATATATTAATACTAGACACCTTAAAGATAATGTGTACCAAAAATCTTTCTTATATCTTTATGTTAACATTCTTTACTAGCCTTTCGTTTTGAAGCTTTGAGACCCTTTATTTTTTCCATATTTGCAGGAAGTGCACTAAAACATCAGTAAGTCTTTTAGAGCTTTATGAACAAAAACCTTTTTTACGGTCACTGTTGGGATTAATGACAGAATTTTCATTTTTGGGTGAACTATTCCTTACAAGAAGGGAAAGGTAGCTAGATAAATTTGCTATTTAGTCTACATCTTTGCCTGACTACAGCCTTTCAGATTCAAGACTCAACAGGTGCGCTGCACCCTCAATCCACAAAAGGGACCAAACCACCAAAGAAGGCACTGCCTCTGTCGTCCTGATGTCTCGTACTGGCACGGTGTGGAGACATTGTGAATCTTTGTGGTCTGCTATCTGCAATGTGGTCTGTCGGTGGGAATAATGGGTGTATTTTGGTGCGTGTGTGCGTAGAGAGGGCTTACTATTGCACAGATCGCTCTTTATGCTACTGTTTATTATGGTCAGGACAAAGTCATGCCTTGTGCACTGCACAAGAGCTGCCATATGTCAACATCTTGCTGGTGGTTCTCGGACTTCCAAACAGCAGATAGGGTGCAATGAACCTGCCATGTAAACTTTGGACAACGCATTTAGCAGAACTGTAATTATTTACAAAGAGCCAGTGCATGGGATTTTTCCCCTGTTTTTTTTTTTCTCGGTTGTTGAGGGTAGTAAAACTAATTATATTGGTTCATCTAATTCTAATTTGCACCTTCAGTGCTTTACCAGCTTGATGAAGAGTTCTTATTAAACATGATTCATCTTTTCATTGGAAGTGTTTGGCAGGGGGTATGTGTATGTGTGTGTTTGTTCGTGAGAGGTTGTTATTGGGGGGATATTTGTGAGCACTCCTACAATGCCCCACCTGTGCCTCAGCCGTACCCCCTCGGACCACCCACTTAGGGGAGAGACAGGGCAGTGGGGAAGGCCTATAACCTCTCTGGGTGGGCAATAAGACCTTGAACTCAAGTAGAATATTTCAGACAACATAAGAGTTGTGATCAAGAATCTGTGTGTCTGTGTTGATTGCATGGATGGGTCATGTTGCTTAAATAGTGCCACGGTTAGGTGTGTTTCTACTGGATGAAAACAAATGTTACATTGAATTCAAGCTGGTTTGCATGGGTAAAATGCCACGTACTTGTGTGCCTCCAAAACAAACCAGCTAAAATCGTCCCTCCTGGATTTTCACTTGCACACAATAGGCCAGAGAGGGGATTAACTATGGTAAGAAGGACTGGCTCTTTAAATGGGAGCGTTAAGCTGCTGGTCAATGGTGATTAGAGTGCTGTTTGTTTCTGGATTTTAAGAGGTCATCCAGTGGAAACATTGGTCCTAGATCAGCTTCCATCTGATTTTGTTGGCTGTAATTGGAGTGATAAGGCTTTCTGTGTACTTGAGGAAGAGGAGAACAGGCAGGGTGATGAGCGGGATGGCCGAGGGGAAGAACCCCTCCACGGTGGTCTGAAGAAATGCTGAACTCCCACAGCCACAGTGCACTGACTGCTAGTGACCCTAATCACTCCAGGGCTGACATGGAACCGATGCTCTTGCTCTCTGTGCCTCTCGCTTTCTCTATATTTATGCCATCCATCCTTATAATAATAATAATTTCTCCCTGCCGTTATATAGCCACGGTTTTAAAGGGATAGTTAACCCAAAAAATACATTTTTTGAACAGTAGGTACTGTTAAAAAACAATTCTAATTTTAACTTAGTTTGTTTTACGTTGTTTATATACACTACTGTTCACCCAAAAAGGAAAATTATGTCATTAATTACTCACCCTTATGTCATTTCAAACCTGTAAGACCTTCATTCATCTTCGGAACACAAAATAAGATATTTGTGATGAAATCTGAGATCTTTCTGACCCTGCAGAGAGAGCAATGTAATTACCATGTTCAAGGGCTAGAAAGGAGGGTAGACATCATTAAAATAGTCCATGTGACATCATATAATTTTATGAAGCTACGAGAATATTCAAAGAAAAGAAGATTTATTTTTTGGTTTTGGGAGTCACTTTCATTGTCTTATAATATGCATTTATTTTTACCTTATTTACTCAACTACTCCCAATGATTAGTTACTCAACGATTCATTTCCTCTTTCTCGTGAAGCTAATCTGCGGTGATTGGTCCGATGACCCAGTCTGTTGTGATTGGTCTACTGCGTGCAGCGCACGTTGGAAACGGAACACCCATCGGCATTACATTAAACACCCAAACAACCATAGTATATGCGTTAGCCCAATGCAGAAACGTATTGATAAAGCACTGCAGTTTGAACACCAACGTATTGCTCTATTCATTATCAGAACTCCAAGTAACAACAACGACAAACATTCACTAATCATCGACGCATTTCTAGACAATCGCGAGCTAACAGATATTGCTGTTAGCCGGTTAGCCAGAGCTAACACAACTAAATACATCTAAACATTAAACACAACTAAATACATATTTTGCATGCTACAGTACACGAGAGCAATAATTTTTAAAGGATTACTTCACTTTCAGAATAAAAATGTCCTGATAATTTACTCATCCCCATGTCATCCAAGATATTCATGTCTTTCTTTCTTCAGATATTCTTCAGAAATTGCATTTTTTCAGGAATACATTCTAGGATTTTTCTAAATATAGTGAACTTCAGTGGTGCTTAACGGATTGAAGGTTAAAAATGCAGTTTCAAAGAGTCAAAGGGCTCTAAATGAACCCAGCCGAGGAATAAGGGTCTTATCTCGCAAAAACAATCAGCCATTTAAAAAAATAAAAAGATATATATATACTTTTAACCTCAGATGCTCATCTTGTCTAGCTCTGCCATGCGCATGTGTACTCTGTGCACTCCGTTTCAAGACATTTAGGGTGTGTTGAAAAACTCCCATCTCATTTTCTCCCCCAACTTCAAAATCGTCCTACATCACTGTTTTTGTTTTTTGTAAAGGGTGTTTGACCCTCCTTGCACGTTCACTTTGTAAACTCTGAGTCAGTACTTCTGCAGCGATGTAGGACGATTTTTGACTCTTTCTTTTGAAAGACAAAAACTTTATAAACAGAGCACTTTCAGATTTACAACTTTGCAGGATGTTTTCATTAACTTAGAGCTGTGTAACGCATTGCATGAAAGGTAATTTTCAAAAATCCATAATAGGGGCACTTAATTTGTGTTCCAAAGATGAACAAAGGTCTTATGGGAAGCTAATGACACTAAAACAAATTCCTTGTATGCGCAAGCATACTTGGCAATAAAGCTCTTTCTGATTCCGATTCTGAATTTTTATGTTTTGGTGAACTATTCCTTTAAGGCTGCATTTATTTGCTCAAAAATACAGTAAAAACAAACAGTAGTATTGTGAAATATTATTGTAATGTAACTGTTTTCTATTTCAATGTGTTGTAAAATGTAATTTATTATTCCTATAATGGCAAAGCTGAGTTTCAGCAGCCATGACTCAAGTTTTCAGTGTCACAAGATTTTTGAGAAGTCATTTTGTGCTTTTTTTTCTCCTCAAAAAAACATTTTTTATTTCTTCTAATGTTGAAAATGTATGTGCTTCTTAATATTTTTGTGGAAATTGCATTACATTTTTTTAGGGTTCTCTGAATGCATGCTTGCTGAATGTGTATGATTTCTTAAAAAAAAAAAACCTTTTTCCCAAAACAGCAGTATATGCCGTTAACACTGTTATGGAACTTTTTGTAAGTTTTTAACTTGACAGCCCCAGTGAAAAAAGTGGCCAGAGTATTTATCTAAAAGTTCACATTTTGTGTTCCACGGAAGAAAGAAAGTCATATGTGTGAGTAAATGATGAGAGAAATTTCATTTCTGTGTGAAGTGCGAACTATATTGATCTGTCCTGCTCCCTTACCTTGCAAAAGACACAGCAGTGTTTCTTGCAGTCCAAGCAAGAAACCGATATACAGAACATCTATTGTTGTGGCACAAACACGGACCGGAAGATAAAACTACTTCATGCATACCGTTCACATTCAAATAAACACGCGTGTACGCGTGTGGCAATATGGGGCCGAGAGGAACAAAACACACATTCACCAGTTATACAGCAAAACGAACCCCCACCTAATAAGACAATCAAACACTGCTACTGACCCTTGGCGTGCCCAGGTTGTTGGGTTTACACCCGCGCCACCGGCCACCCCGTGTCTCTTTACCCACAGCCAATCTTTGCCTTGACTGATGGATTATATTGTTTGGCCTTCCTTGACTATAATTGGCTGTGTTGTATAGATTAACGCTTGAGATATACTCAACAGATCCCAAACATGCCACGCATGGCCCCTGGGTCAATAACACTTCTATCAGTCTAGGGGCCTCGAAATGGTAAACAGGGTCAATTTCAGCTCCAACAGAGGTCCAGTCCTCCAGGACCAAACATACAGAGCCGATGGAACAAATGACGCTTTTTCCCCGTCTCTTTTTACTGAACTGATAAATATTTAGTCAGCTCTAAGATGATGTGACAGACTGGTAGTCCAAACAGTTCGCTAAACAATTGTCGAGACACGATTTGTATACTGTTCAGCTTCTTTGTGGCGAGTGTTGAAAATAATATTCCTAAACAGATGGGCATTTGTATTCTCTTATCGCTAAAGGACCCACTGGATTTACTCGAAATTATACATATAAAGTCATACAAATGCGATCTGAATTATAACAATACTCCAGGTTGAACATGCAACTAGGACATTCCAGTGCAATGTGAGGTCTTTGAGCAGAAATCCTTATATGGAATGTGCGGGAAAGGCCTCACCTGCCATTCAGCGCAGGGCGTGACTTTGAAGTCCACTGCAATTAACATCATGTCTTACTTGGAGCTGCAATGCGACGATAATTGTCTCCGCAGACTTTTGAATGCATTCCATTCATAAAAAAGAGAAAAGGAAGCCTGGGAAGATGAAAAGAGGCAAAAGCAGTTAGGTGTGAGGTAACCGCTTATGAGCTCACACAAAACGGTTCACTCAGAGTTCGACCGGTCTGTCTGCAACTTAACATCAAAGGAGAAAGCCATCATTTCACAGCGACAGTCCCACAATCTCATGTTAACAACGATTGCAAACTAAACCGCCACAAATAGCTGGCTTTACTGTTCCTAAACATTGAAAAGCGACGCGTTAAACTATTTTCCGCCATGAAATTTGAGTCAAATGATCTGTATCTGCATCTTATCTCCAACTATATCCTTCATCGGAGTACTACGGGATGTAATTTAAAGAGTTAATACTTGGAAAGCTCAAGAGTGTTTGGACATGACTCGTGGGCTGCAACCGCAACAGTACACTGTCCAATTGACCATACAAATATTTGGAGTCTGCAAAGTGCTCATATTTGGCAGGCGACTCTTCCTCAAAGCGGCGTGGAAACCGCAGGTTGAGAGCGATAGAAAAAGGGCCCTCCCGAAGGAAAGACAAGTGTTGAGAGGTCTTTGCGAGTTCCTCTGCGC
Source organism: Labeo calbasu (assembly GCA_019740295.1). NCBI lineage: Eukaryota > Metazoa > Chordata > Actinopteri > Cypriniformes > Cyprinidae > Labeo > Labeo calbasu. Next base: position 5,688 of record JAHKKF010514753.1, read on the forward strand.
GCAGCAGTGATTGATGATCGATCGACCGCTTTGTTGCTGCATCGAAACAGGCCGCGTGAACTCAGTGATGCAGATTCGCTGAGAAAACCCTGCAAACTTGGTGGGCCAAATGCATCCGATTGTAATGTCTCAGCTCATTAAACGTTTAATAAAAAACACACCTTATGGCCTTGTTGCTTGGCACACGGAACTGCAGAGACAGACTCGCTTTGCGAGAATCAAAGGGGCGCATGCAAATGCTACATTGATTCAGAGATTGATTAGAAACACTGGAAGGATGTCTGACCAAGATGCTAAGATGAATACCTTCTGGATTAGAAATGTATGCCTCATTAGCTGATTTGAAGTATTTCCTATTCAGGCCTTGCTTTACAATGGAAAATTCCCATATGTGGCACACAACACTCATCAAGTGATGACAGCTGGATAATACAGTGTGTTTCTTTTCTCAATCCCCTTTCACATACTGTTCTCCTGGTGTGTTTGTGCCAGAGTCTTCTGAGAGAATACAGCATGTCCCGACTATGGGGATTTTCTGAACAACTCAGTTATGCTGAGTTTCACTCAGGTGGTTATGAAATGAGACCCTTATTCCTCGGCTGGGATCGTGTAGAGTCCTTTGAAGCTGCATTGAAACTTCAATTTGGACCTTCAACCCGTTGGCCACCTTAGAAGTCCACTATATGGAGAAAAATCCTGGAATGTTTCCCTCAGAAACCTTCATTTCTTTTCGGATCGAAGAAAGAAAGACATGAATATCTTGGATGACATGGGGGTGAGTAAACTATCAGGAAATTTTGATTCTGGAAGTGAACTAATCCTTTATGTTTCTGCTTCGAGAGACAGAGAAGAACCAGAGGCAACGGCAGAACGCTTTTCAGCTCGGGAAGCACAGACCTCACTGTCAAGCCACAAAACGGACAGCCAGTGTAGCAAAGCCCTTTATCTGGGTCTATATACATCTTAAGTCAATAAAGGGTACTTTGTGTCTTTGGTGGTCCGCTGGTGCTATCAGGACCTGGAATGCAGCAAATGCAGCGCGGACCACAACTAGCTCAAGGCCCGGCCGTGTGTCTTTGCAATTAGCTTAAGATAAACCTGGGGTTTTGCATTTGAACTGATTTATACTTTGTTCTCTTGGATATTTACAGAACACGCTTTCCAGCACAAAAGCAGCAGGGCCTAGTGTCTGTTTATAGTTATTGGCACTGCCTAATTTATAGCCAGGCTCAAGTGGTCCCGGGACGGCAGAAAAGGATGATGTTTGTTCAGAGATTGAGTGTATTTGCGTGTTTAATATTCAGTTTTGTGTGTGAGGCATTTTTAATTTATGTGCATATGTTTTCAAACAGGGGCTTTGAAACGTTTTGATGCTGATGACTCTCTAATATGATGGCCCCCTACCAAAAATAAAAAGTTCACCCAAAAATGAAAATACGGTCATTAATTACTTAGCATGTGGTATGGTACTCTAGTGAACATGTGGCGAAGATTGACACGGAAGAGAAGAAAGTGTTCAAAAAAGTCCTTATTTTTGTTTTCTTTGCACACAAAAAGTATTCTCATAGCTTAACAACATTATGGCTGAACCACTGATATCACATGGACTATTTTAATGATGTTCTTACTACCTTTCTGTGCCTTGAACGTGGTAGTTGCGCTCGGATTTTAATTTGTGGTCTTATGGGTTTGGAATGATATGAGGGTGAGTAATTAATCACAGAATTTTCATTTTTGGGTGAACTATCCCTTTAAATAATGGTTTTGAAAACCATATTTTTGAAAATATAATTATTATTTAATATATATATATATTTAAATAAATAATTTTAGTTCTACTATCATTCTATTTTTATTTATTTATTTGTTTGTTTGTATTGTGTAGCAGTTTGACAGCCATACAAAATACAGTTTGTACTTTTTTTTTTTTTGGTTTGTTAACTTTCCATGGATCTAATAGAGCCATTTGGTGGCCCACAGAAGTGTGTAAAACTAAAAATAAATAAACAAACAAACAAACAAATAAATAAAACCATGGATCCAATAGAGCCATTCTGTGGCCTCCAGAAGTTCCAAATTATAAAAAATAAATATATATGTATATATATATATATATATACATTTTATAAGTAATTAAAAATCATAATAAACACATATATAATGCCTACATTTCAAAAATCAAAACTATGTAAAACTATAAATAAATAAATAAATAAATAAATAAATAAATAAATAAAACCTGCATGTCATGTGGCCATTAACTGAAAGAAAGGGTGTTTTTACTGTGATGCCATAGAAGAACCATTTTTGGTTCCCCAAAGAACCTTTCAGTGAACAATTCCTAAAAGAACCAAAGAACCATTTAAAAAAAAATAAAGAACCTTTTTTGACTATAAGGAACCTTTTACGCATTTGAAATGTTCCATGGATTTTCAAGGTTCTTCATAGAACCATTGATGTCAATAAACAACCTTAATTTTTAAGAGGGAATATGTGAATGTGTTGTTAAATTATGAAATTTTTACCTTAAAATCTACTTCAAGTAAATATTTTAGGTCAAAGGCAAAAAAAGTTTGGGAATCCCTGTTCTAGACTAGCACATCTTACATGTATATAAACTATAGTGAGTTGAAGGACAGAAGTCATCATATGCCTGCTGAGGTTTAGCAGAACAGACTGTCCCATGGCTCTCTCTGGCTCCATGACACAGCTGAGGAATGAGAGAAGACGTGTGGTTGTTAGACAGGGTGATGACCCCACTGCTTGCGAGGGTGAAGGCCCTGCTGGGAAAAGTCTGAGGCCCCGGTCCCACTAGCGCAATCGCATTGGCTCAAGCCACCGCTCGCTGGGTGGACCTGATGGAACACCCTGACACCCGCGTCACCCGGGAGCTAATGAGAACCTTCAGGCGGACCTCACTAACACCCATATGTATAATAGAAATAACAGACGCATAAACGCTTTGACTGTCAGCAACTTTTCGAAATACTCAGGAAAACACTTCAGGCCAAATGGAGTGAAGCAACACGGGAGGGCAGAAAAGAAATTCAATGTGAATGCTTGACCTGCGCCGTCTGTACGACCAAATACCCGCCGTGAACTGTATCAGCAAATACAACTCTGGCCGCAGTTTGTGTTTCATTCAGGGTGGCAGGATGGAAAAAATACTCTGAAGCTGTTGTTCTATGGTTTCTTTTGTACTTACCTTCTCCTTTAAGCAGAAAAAAGATGTAATAAAAACATATGGACGTAGAAAGCTGAGCTTACTAGTGGAATGAGTCATTCCTGGTAATAAGACGCACGTCAAAGGGAAGTTTTCACTTTGGTTTTTGATATAAAAGAATAGCCGGAGGGCTAAGCTGGGAAATATTATTCTGCGACTGAGACCTCAGACCCTTTCCTGGGACAATAAAACATGGTGCAGTTACAAACTCGTGACCTTTTGAACTGAGATGAAAGTGAGAGCTCAGCACGGAGCACACTGGACCAATCTACCGCCTGCCCACTGTGTATCTGAGCCTCTCGCCACTATCTGATCTGGGCAACCGTTCTTACTGGAAAAAAAGGCAGACTGAGTCAACATTGTTTCCATGTCACATTTCAGATTCCCACACACATTGCAGATCACGACCTTACGGTGCTTAAAGGTTAAGTTCACCCAATAATAAAAATTCTACCATTTACTTACCCTCATGTGGTTCATGTTTGCTTTGGTACACAAATAAAGATATTTTTAGCATTTTCTCCTCAGTTTTGTCTATCCACTGAAAGTCTAGTTGATCAACAGTTTTAAGCTTCAGAGGCTTTACAGCATATAAAGAAACTGATTTACCTTAGGCTTTTATTCATATATAAACATTTTAGCATTATGGTAAACAGAACCTCAACCAATGAGGTTTGAAGTACAGTTGAGTTGAGAATTGCTTTTGACAATTACTGTACCTATAAGATAACGTAAGGAGCTAAATCCAAGACCACGTTGATACATTTCCTTCCCTAGATGTTTTCCTTTCCTTTTCACCTCATGTTGTTACAGAACTATTTGACTTTCTGTCATCTGAAGAACAGAAAAAACAATATTGTGAAGAATGTTTCAACTTTATTTGTCCATGCATTCAATGTTAAAGGAAAAGTTCACTTCCAGAACAACAAATTAAAAAGATCATTTACTCACCCCCTTGTCATCCAAGATGTTTATGTCTTTCTTTCTTTAGTCGTAAAGAAATTATGTTTTTTGAGGAAAAAGGATTTCCCTACATATAGTGGACTTCAGTGGTGCCTACGATTTTGAACTTCCAAAATGCCGTTTCGATGATCTTAATGATCCCAGCCGAGGAAGAGGGGTCTTATCTAGCAAAACGATTGGTTATCTTCTTTAAAAAAAAAAAATAAAAAAAATTATAATGTATATACCTTGTAATTTTAAATGCTCATGTTTTTAGCTCTGCATGAACTCTGTGTATTCCTGTTCAAGACAGTTAGGGTAAGTTGAAAAACTCCCATCTCATTTTCTTCTCCAATTTCAAAATTGTCCTACATCGCTGTTTTAGCTTTTTTTCTAAAGGCCGTTTGTTCTTCTTTGCATGTTGACTTTGTAAACACTGGGTCGGTACTTCTGTAGCAATGTAGGATGATTTTGAAGTTGGAGGAGAAAATGAGATGAGAGTTTTTCGACATACCCTAACTGTCTTGAACGGTAATACACAGAGTTCACGCAGAGCTAGGCAAGACAATTTTACTAGATAAGACCCTTCTTTCTCCCCTTTGAAGCTGCATTTAAACTGCATTTTGGAAGTTTAAATGCGCTGGCACCATAGAAGTTCACTATATGGACAGAAATCCTGAAATGTTTTCCTCAAAAAATGTAATTTTTTTATGACTGAAGGAAGAAAGACATGAACATCTTGGATGACAAGGGAGTGATTTAAGGGAGGGAGTGACATTATCTGTACATTTTTGTTCTGGAAGTGAACTTCTCCTTGGAAGGGTCTAAAACAACATTAGACCTTATTGACATCACAGTCTTGTATCAATCAAT
>JAHKKF010514753.1:10775-49911 GCA_019740295.1 Labeo calbasu
AAAACAGTCTTATATGCTCTCCCAAGGCTATATTTATTTGATGAAAAGTAAAAAGATACAGTAAAAACAGTAATAATGTGAAATATTATTACAGTTTAGAATAACTGTTTTCAATTTTAATCTTTTTTTAAAATGCAATTTATCCCTGTGATGCAAAGCTGAATTTTCAGCAGTCCTTACTAGGCTTCAGTGTCACATGATCCTTCAGAAATCATACTAATATACTGATCTGCTGCTCTAGAAACATTTCTTATCATTACCAATGCTGAAAAACTTGTACTGGGCATTTGTGGAACCATTACAGACGACCATTCAGAAGTAACAGTAGAGATATGTGTAATGTTTCAAATAAATGCTGTTCTTTTAACCGCCTATTCATCAAAGAATCCTGAGAAGAAAAAACAGTTTTCAGTCTAATTTGATGACATTAGTTATAACCATTATTAATCATTGAGCAGCAGTAATAATTCACAACAACTGAGTACCAAATAAGCACATTGGAATGATCATGCTACAGTGAAGACAAGAGCAATGACTGCTAAAAATTCAGTGTGTAGAAAACAGTTCTTTTAAATTGTATAATTCTATTTCACAGTATTGCAGCTTTACTGTATTTATGATCAAATTCAGCCTTAGTGAGAATAAGAGACTCCTTTGAAAGTTTTTTTACCGGTAGCGGTAACTTTTTGACCGGTAGTGTACATCCTTTATTTTCGTCAGATCTGAGGAGCCGAGGACTCCCACATCGTTTGTGTGCCACTCGCTCATTTGTCACAAGCACGCGGCGGTAGATTTGGTCAACACTGGCGGAGTGTCCTGCCAGTCTGGGTTTCATAAAACAGTAGACGTCTGATAGAGATTTGAGTAGGCCGAGTCGGAACAGATGGGCCAAGCGTGGGGCACTGGTGGGATCATGTTGAAGGACCACCATCAATGCTGCTACGCACAGCACAACATGCTCGTGGCCCATTCCTCCCTTTCAACTCATTTGCAGTAAAGCCCAAGATGCAAAATCAGAACGAAGCCCCTGCTGCAATTTGTACTGACATATGGGAGGCAAATCTATGGGTCTACTCTGGGTAGCGCCGTTGGCCCCTACTGGAACCGTTTACAAATAATTAGCCTAGGGACAGGAAAAAAAGAACGAGAAAAAGAAAATCCATCTGTGAGCTAACCCTATGCTAACCTTTCAGGATGGGAAGCTTTGTGTGATCAGAATGAAATTTGGGAGGCCAAGCATAAAATGGACATAAATGATGTGGTTTATTTGACATTATCCAATCCGTTAGACCTCATAGCAAGCAGTGCAGGTTCCCCCTGGTCTGCGAAAGAGGAATCAGAAAGAGATGGTCATGGATGATGAAAGGCATGTGTGAGTGTGCGTGTGATGGGGTGGTAGTGGTGTCGGGAGTTTGTGTGTGGTAAATGAAAGCCTCTATGATGAAAAACCAGCGTTACGCACAGGTCAGGGAACAGCTTCGGGTCACGCTTTGGTGGGGTCTCTCGAGAAGCCTGCTTTTGCCATACCGATCACTAATCTGTGTTCTTGATAGGACTGCGTTTCCTGTAAGAAACTGAATCCAACACAGCACTGATCCATTTCCTTCCCCAGAGCAATGTCTACCATCTTGCTTCTTAAAAGCAGTATCACTCTTTGGCTTTAACATGAAAGAGGGGAAACATTGAAGAATCAAGTGTCGTGTTAACAGTTATTCAACTAATCCAGCGTCTTGACTTGCTTGCCTTACTGTACTGTCTCTCTTTAGCTATAATGGGATGGATGTGGTTCTCATAGACTTCAGTTACTTCAGAATGAGGAAAATCTCTAAGAACGAATGATTAAAGGAGGATTCCAGGTTCAGTGCAAGTTAAGCTCAGTCGACAACCTAATGTTGATTACCACAAAAAATGATTTTAACTCATCACTCCTTTTCTTTAAAAACATTATGGTGAGGCACTTGGGGCCAATTTTGGTAGACTTAAAGGAGTTTACCAAAAATGAAAATTCTGTCAATAATTTCTCACCTTTATGTCGTTCCAAACCCGTAAGAACTTCATCTTGGTAACACAAGTTAAGATTTTTTAATGAAAAAAGAGCTTTCTGACCCTGCATAGACAGCAATGCAATTACCACGTTCAAGGCCCCGAAAGGTAGTAAGGACATTGTTAAAATAGTTCATGTGACATCAGTGGTTCAACCGCAATGTTATGAAGCTACGAGAATTCTTTTGGTGTGCAAAGAAAACAAAAATAACTATTTCTTCTCTTCCGTATCAGTCTTCAGTGCGGCTTCACGAGAGTACCACAACACACAACTGACATGGAAGAGAAGAAGTTGTTGAATACCCTGTTGAAAAAGCAGCATATACAGGTTAGGTATGTTTTGAAGCATGGCAGCTGGTTTGAGCTGGTTATAAACTGGTTATGAGCTGGTCCTGAGAAGGAGCTAGTTGCTTTGGGCCAGTGACCAGCTTAAACCAGCTCATAACCAGCTTATAACCAGCTCAGGACCGTCTTAATCCACCACTTAACCAACTAAGGAACAGTTTAAACCATCTCAAACCAGCTACCATGCTTCAAAACATACCTAACCGGCATATGCTGTTTTTTTCAGCAGGGTAAAGTCATTATTTTTGGTTTCTTTGAGCACAAAAAATATTTTCGTAGCTTCATAACATTACGATTGAACCACTGTTGTCACATGGACTATTTTAAAGGGGTCATTGCATGCAAAACTTTGAACATAAAGTTGTTTGAATATAAATGTGTACACATTGTGGCACAACCACCCTATAATAAGAAATATATAACCTTTATAAGTAATATCCCCTTTTTCAAATCAAGCCATTCTCAGTATCTTGTCTGTGTGACATCACAAAAACCCAACCTGCTCCCACAATAGTTGATTGATACTGCTATCTTACCTTAGACCCGCCCTGAGTGAGCTGAGAACAGTCCAACTCCGACTGCCATTGTGTCGACTTCAGTGCAGGGGAAGACAAGAATGTCTCCGATTGAGTGACTGAGGTGTTTTGTTGTTGGATGTAATAATGAACACAGCAGTCATTATTTACTCCCGACATCTGAGCCACTGAAGACGCAGTGGATTAACGTTACTTTCGTTTTTGCGCCCGGCGATCTACATAAATGCATCTATGTTGACGCAAATCATTCGTGAACCAGCTTCACCTACAGCAGAAGTGAGTATAAGGGTTTTTTATGCATCTTTGCAAATCATCTTTCTTAATAATGTACTAGTTAACAAGTTTCGCGGCTGAAGTAAACAGTACTGCTCCTCACCCCACAGAAGAGAGGGCGTGGCAAGCAGAGCTCATTAGCATTTAAAGGCAAATGCAACAAAACAGCTCGCTCTGAAAAGGGCTAATTTTGACATGGTAAAAAGGGTGTTTTTTACACTACCACTGAGAATTTTTAACCAAAGTATTGGTTAAAATTATATCAACTTGTGTAAAATGGGCATCGAATGACCCCTTTAACAATGTTCTTACTACCTTTTTGGGCCTTGAACGTGGTAGTTGCTGTCTATGCAGAGTCAGAAAACTCTCGTATTTCATCATAAATATCCTAATTTGAAGGTTTGGAACGACATGACGGTGAGTAATTAATGACAGAATTTTCTTATTGTTTTTTTTAAACAGTTTAAATCAGTTTTATAATCATTTTGAGATTTACATTATTACACTATCATGGTGACAAGTTGTCCAAAATATATATATATTTTTTTTACTACATTTTGAAACTTTTGAGTATTTGAAACTTTTTGAGTATTTTAATGTTTGCAGATTGGTCTTATTCACTTCCATTGTAAAGACCTCAGTGTAACCCTGAGTTCTTCTTCTTTTTTTTTTTTCTTTGAAGGACAAGTCGAAATTAATTTGTTGTGGTAACCAACATGTCATTATGCTGTCAGTTGATCTGAACTGGAATTGCACCCGGAATATTCCTTTAACAGAAAAAAAAAATGGATTAAAGAGAAACGAGGACATGAGAGGCATAAAGATGGAAAGAAATGAAGAAATTAGAGAAGAGAAGATACACAGATGCCGAGGTGAAAGATGAAATAGTAAGGAAGGAGGATGTGACTACGTTCGGGAAAAAACGGAGCGATACGAACAGAGGCAGGTAGTCAAACTGAAACGGAGTAAAAGACGGGAATGAAGGAAACTTCGTGTGGTCCAATGGCAAAGGCCAATGATTTAGAGGTTGTTGATCCCGGGCAGGCGGCCCAGCGGCTCAGCGCAACCAATGACTCACTCACTCTCTCACACTCACTGGGAGCTGGCTCTCTGTCTAAGTCACCACACTTAAAACATCCTTATGTGTTTAGAGTCATTGAAGTGGAAACCAGGGCCTGCACCCATTGCTGGAAAGAGCTACTGAATCCCTCTCTCTCCCGCTCTCACTCTCCAGAATGTTCATAAACAGATGGCCGGACCTCATTAGCCATGTCACAACTACTGAGAACATCATGAACACATTGCATTCTCTCTGAATATGAAAGCCTGAACATGAAACCGTAGACAATTACCATTAGTGCTGAAATAAAAAAAACCGGGAGCAGGTTAAAGAAGGGGTTTCAAACTTTTTCATGCCACAGACCCTCAAATATGACGACCCCCTTGAGAGAAACCGTAAAATATAAAGAGAGCTATATATTTTCATGTACAAAGACCCCTTTATGCCTTATGAGAAAAGGTACAGTATTATATAATTGGATTTTATTAATTGGATATTCTATCTATATACTACTACTACTAGTAGTTCTTTTATCAGTCTACATGCATTTTATTTTATGATGAGTAAATTCAGAGTGAACACTTGTTGGTGTACATGCTATAAGAGTCTACGTTTGGCCTGTGTTTCACAATGTTCATGCTCTTCTTTGTAAGGATTTACTGTGATGGAGGCAAACGGTTTGCAATTGTCCTCCCCACTACATCTGAGTGTGGCGTAATACACAGATAGGCACCACTTAGGAAGAACACTGACAAATGGCTGCTGACAGGACATTGTCACCTTTTCTGTTGCCTCTTACGATATTTGCTTGAGTGTGGTTTGCCACCTCTGATCTGTGAGTTCAAGGGTGTTACTGGATTCTGTGTGGTCAGGGACTATCCATCCCTCGGTGGGGAGTATGTTTCTTCAAGGGATATTGGACCAGAGCTGAGCCTTGTTATTGCTGAATGAGACAACAGATCTAACCCAGGGACTTTCCCAAATGACAAAGCAAGAAATATCCTGCCATCTCCGACCTCAATTGACGACTATATATTAGGTTCTGGTCAGGGCATAACTTCTCGTATAAAACCAAAAAGGACAGTGCATATTGTTGTTAATGTCCTCGGTACTAAATCAGAGCATATGTGAAATTGCGGTTTCGCTTGAAATTGAAACTTTAAGAGTTTTCTCATAACAAAAACTCATTTCGCCATCTGTTGTTTGTTGAAACGGGGACCTGGAAGGGGTTACAAATTACTCATAATGTCTAATAGAATGCTTAAATATTACCAATGGTGTCGTAATAGTCACAGTGTGTTTGTCACAACAGCAATGCTGAAAATGAGGGTTGAATGCATAATTTCAAAGCTCATAAATTCTCGTTGAGTCACAAAAAATTGGAACGGTTACTCTCAGATATTTGTCAATACATGTTGCCTTTTAACATCTAACATGCTTTAACACGGACAGAAGATGCCAGTGGAAAAATATTGTAGCTTCTGCACAATAAGAAGGGTTATATCTCTCCAAACAGATGTATTCCCAAGCCACAGCTGTATCGCACATGTTTTTATGTCACTCACCAATACTGGACTGATCTCTCTCAAGGACCTCAGTGATATGTGAATCATTGTCATTTTTGCAGCGCAAAGAGACAGATCAAATAGGCCGGGCTCGCTTCTGAACGCAGAACAGGCCTGGCTGGATATGGTGGCATGCTGTTCGACGCTCAGGGCCATTTCCATAATTACCCAACAGTCCAATCACTGTGGATTCCTGCAACTCTTGATCTCTGCTGATAATCAGCCAGTGTTCTGGTCAGTGCTGGACCCCCAAGGATGAACAGGTGCGGTAATGCGACTGATTGCAACTAATGCAACTGAGGTCTGTTCAGAGAGGACATTCCCCTCTGGACCTGCAATCTGAAGATCTCTCTATAGATGAGAAGAAAAGAGGACTTGTCCTGCATTTGGCTCAGTCTTATCAGAAACCCTCTGAAGAGCAAGAATGCCAGACATTCTCACAACTCTGTTAACGTAAGAGTGTCGGACACTCAGATCAACAAACTGTCCTGCTGTAGCCCTTGATCGCCAACAGAGCACTTGGATGTTAGCATCTAATAGAAATAATTCATCAGGCAGGCGCATAAATAAATAAACAATACGCGAGAGATAATGTATTAGCGAAATAAAGATTTACATTATCTCAGATGTTGAATTTAGGTTGTCCAATAACAATTGCTCCATCTAAATCCACAGCTGTGTACGACTTTGAACTACAGAGCAAATGCAATGGATATAAATCTTTTGACTTTGCATACATTTTTTGGTAAAAAAAAAAAAGAAAAAAAAATACTGAATATCATTTACTCACCCCCATGTTGTTTGGATGAAAAACTGTACGACATTCAATCTGTGGAACATAAAAGATAAAGTCAATGTAAACCCAAACTGTTTGGTTACCAACATTCTTTAAAGTATCTTCTTTTATGTTTTACAGATGAAAAAATCATACAGGTTTGTAACAACATGAGGGAGAGTAAATGATGACAGAATTTCATCTTTAGGTCTAGCTATCTATATCTAGCTATTTGTCTCTCAGTCCCCTTAAATTTTCAATAAAAACACGTATCTGTGGTTGTCAGAAAAATATTATAAAAAGTGTTACAAGTGTTACCAAACTGTGCATTTTACTCTATTTAATTGTTTCATTGAAAATATTGATCCTCATATAAAAATATGAATATCCTAAATGTATTTAGTAATATTGTTGTTAATATTAATAATAATAATTATAATTAATTTTGTGTAGCATAAGCTTCAGCGTGTAAAAAATGTAGTACTTTCTCCACGTTTGAGCAAAAACAGAAATGCTGAAAAGTGCAAGCAGCCACACACATGCAAAGACAGCAGTGCTTTCCGGAGGTACACACTATAGACCTTTCAAACATGGGAAACAAAGGGTCTTCATGGGTCTTCACATTTCTGCATTTCATTTATATATCACTGATATTTGGCATGGAAAGCATCTTGATGACCTTAAAAGTGATCTAAATTTCCAGCAACTAAGGTCAGTATTGCCCCACACAAAGACAATAAAAAGTCATTATGATACTCATGTCCGTGAAATATGAAATAAATAAGGTATAATGCATCATAAGACACATAAAAATAGTAATTTCATCAATATTTTACATTCAATAAAATAGTAACAGGTTTGTACTGTAATGACCAAATGATACATATAAACAGTAAAATGTGAAAAAAGCGACGCAACATTGTTTTCTGTTAACGTTACACTTACAGTGTATAACAGTTTAATTTACTTAGACGATGACGCGCGTTCCCGGACTGGATAGACGTCATCGTGCGCGTTCCCCTTCTCGCGCGCTGGTTAAAAAGAAGGTGGAAAGAGCACAGGGAAACATGTGAGTGCACTGAAGAGCATGCAACAGACAACTTAGTGCAACTTTTGATCACACGCATCAACCTTTGTGCACCAACGGGATTTAACTTTTGGGAAAGGAGACGTACAATTTCTGTATATAATCCGATCACTTCTATTTTTTTTATTTTTTAATTTCTTATTAAAATACAGTATCATGTTTTTTCCACTTTAACAACATCATAACCAGCACTTGTCTTAATTTATTATCGTCATTTCTTTCATTTTCTTTTTTTTTTTTTAACACCTTTGCTATTATTTAATTCAGACTACTTTATAAGCGAATAGTTGCTTTAATCAATATTAGTTATTCTATAACAACTTTCCGGACGCGTGGGGACTGTCATACAGCAGTCCTGATTTCTGAGCAGTCGCGTGTTCCGCTTTTGGTTTAATCCCTCTGAAAATGAAGCATTTGAAATTTGTGCTCTTGTTGGCCATCGCGGCCAATTTTTGGGAATGTGGTGATGCGAAATTCGGCGAGAAAGGAGAATTAAGTCCAAGGAGGAGGAGATGTTACGATGGAAGTCTGCCGAAACGCCTGAAGAAGAAGGAGAGAAAACTGTCACTGGAGGGAAGCGGCGGAGGGGAGGTTTGTCACAGGCTGTATCCTCGCGTGTCCTGCTGTCCGTCCAGGAGGGCTCCGTATCAGATACTCCATCGGAAAGATGCTCGGGTATGTTCAGGCTTCCTGCAGCCTCAAATTGACCAAGTGATTCTCATGCATGTTTTGTTATGGCAACGGGTTAATGCATTGATTTTGAGATGTTTGCAACAGCAGTATGCATGGTTGATCTTGTGCTGAACATATGGATACATACAGTATAAGCAGTAAGCGCGCTGAGTATATCGAACGCGTTTTGCATTAAAACCAGCAAGGCGCAGAACGCGTGAGTCTCAAGACGCGCTTTAAAAGTTGAACTTGTTTTAACTTACAAAATAGCGTGGCATGAGACGCCGATAAACAGGGCGAGATCGCTCGCAATGGCTAAAGACGTCCGTCCCGCGTGTGTTTACATGGAAAAACAATTAAAAACAGCTCGGACGGAGGTAAGAACGCGTGCGGTGCGGTTCACTCGCGAGCACGAGGCGTATGAATGAAATCGCTTAATTTTCATGCTCCCCTGCAGCAACATTGTGTTTCCGAAATCGGAATCGCTCTTAAAACCTGTATTCCTGCAATTAAATGTTTGCATGTGTAGATTAGACATTTTGCGCAACTTTTCTCGCTGATGTTTCAATGACAGCATGTGCTTCTCGCAGTGATGGATATAATTTGCATAAAACAGATGGGAAACAAATGTCTCTCGATCGGTAATGAATCGCACCTTTCTGAGGCTTTCTATAGACGTGAGAAGATTCATCTCAATAGTTTTATCAATGAACACATTCTATGCCGAGAAATCGCTCTCTTTTCTCATGTAAACAACCTCCGCAAATCGACATACGCGGCTGGGTGGCATCGCACGTCGGTTTGTGACAAAAAGCCATATTGCATCATTTAATTTGCTCAAGTCATGCAAATAAGAGCGAGGCTGAATGGAACAAAAAAGAGTCGACATCTCCTCCTCCCCACTACACTGCCCACACACGGAGTCTTTTTGCTTATGGCAAAAGAATAACAACAACACCATTGTGTTTGTTAGTTTCACTAATGGGTGAAGCTGGAGAACATCATTCTCCCCCAGTCCTTGGCTCTGTCCAAGTGTTAGTTAATGCCTTTGAGTGAGTATTTGTCCTGCTCCCCACCCCAAACTTACTTACACCAATTCCCAGAGGACCAAAATGGTTTCACTTAAGCTGTTTAATACAAGCTTACAGGTTTTGTGGGGAAGTTAGCTCAGTTGTGGTTTCATTTGGAGTGTGGCTGAACTGCGAATTCCGTGAATCGTGTCAGGTGATTCATTCGTTAAATCATATGTTTGTTGAATCTTACGGTTGTGGTAACTAAGATCATCGATCACCTTTTTCTGGCACCTCAGGGCTGTAGCTTCCCTCATTGTTTGTCGCTAAATGACGAGCGATTGTTTTCGAATGAGTCTTTGTGTTTACGTTTGTTCTGTCAGTTTCAGTGACAAAGGATGTTGTGTGCCGTAATGCATCATCCCAACATCTGCTCAGATTTCACCATATAAACACGACTGTCGTGACCTTTCATGCCGAACCGCACTATTTCAAAGCATCTACTATTAACTAAGTAATAGGAAGTTGAACTTAAGCTCATACATGCCTCCTGTTTGCGCTGGCGTGTTTCGACAGTAGTTACGTATGGCCTTACAAGGCTGTGATGTAGACCGTGGTGTGATTCGAAGCCGGTTTGAGCAACTTTTGGCATTTTTTGGAAAGCACAAAAAAACAAAACAAAGGTCCTCTTGTTGCTGGTGAGGGTGATGGCAACATTGGAGCCCATCCCAGCAACATATGGGTAGAGTGCATGGTTGAGAGCACACAAATGCTTCTCTCCATGGACCATGTGCCAGTCCATGGCTCACTAAATCAATGGGCAATTTAAAGCAGGAGAGTTGCCACTCACAGATCGGGCTAACACACCAGCCACTGCAAGACTGAGAGCGAAGAGAGCTTGAAAATTCCCGTTCCGAACTCTCTGGTTCATATGGAGGTGTCAATACGTCTTTGGACACGGTTTTATCTTCCACCCACAAAGATGGTTTTGATTCACTCGAAAGAATCTGGAGAATCAAAATCAAAGAAATCTGTCAAAATGGTTTACTACGCAGAGCAGCGGGCCGGGGAGGAGGTGGGCCGTCTATGCCTGTCTGCTGGGTGTGCTGGTCTAATTGACTTGGACAGACTGCTAATTTGTTGATACCAGCACGGGAATGATGTGCCCGTCTATCTATAAATTGGTGTTTACACATGGACCTCACACAGAGAGAGGGAGGTTTACCAGACTGCTGCGGCACAGGCGCATGTCTGGGGAAGGGAGCAGATTACATTGTTGTTTTATTACAGCTAATTTGTTACATAAATAAGCCTGCTCATTTTCTCGGCCCTAATCTACTGTTTACTTTTGTTTGGTGACTTAAGAAACATTTTGAGTATCCTCATTTCGGTCCGTTCGCTCCAGCATGGGTTCAGCTGCCATGCGAGGTGCAATTTTGGCTTAGCTGTTTGTGAGCTCAAATAAACAAATCAGGAGAAATCAAGTCCACATGGACGTGTGGTGTTTGTTAAGAGAGATGTTTAGAATGTGAATTTGTCCAATTAACGAGAAAACATTCCAAAAATGTGTGTCAAACCACCTAGTTTGATTTTTCTTTTATTATGTACACACACAATATACAGTCGTTATATAAGAACGGCATTGTGGCATGAGTGCAATTTGGATTTGCCGTTCAATTAGAGCCACAGTTCTAACCTGTGCTGGTTGTTTTTCACTCCTCAGATCTTCTCAACCAATAACACAGAGTGCTCTAGACTGCTGGAGGAGATTAAGTGTGCCCATTGCTCACCACATGCTCAGATGCTCTTCCACTCGCCCAAACTTGAAAAAGCACCACACAGAGAACAAGATCTACCCCGCTTATGCCACGACTACTGCCAAGAGTTCTACTACACCTGCCGAGGACACGTACCAGGTAACAAACAAGATCCATGCGAGAGTTTTACATAACGAACATCAGGAACGTTCTCGTTCTGACACGTGTATTGCGATCATTCTAAATCCGGGTGAACAAATTACCTCAGATTAACGCATCAGACTGTGGGAGAACACTAAATATCCGCGGCAGTTCCTGCATCGCAGAAGTGCCATTTAGGAACCACTTGTTGCTCTTTTTTTTTGCAATGACTTATCACAAAGGCCTTAAATTATTGGTATTATACAAATATAAATGATAAAAATGTTCTGTTTAAAATAAATAACAAAATAGAAGTTTGAAGTTGTGACAAACGCAATGAAGAACTCAAAAACACCCCAAACAAAGCTTGAAAATCTGTAGCTGTAAATGAATGATTTTATGACCTGTTTCTTCCCTTCGGTCCTTTGGCAAGCATCTTATTTTTTACGTCAGCACAGCCTGCCAAGATGTGTTTGGTGTTTATGTGCGTCTGTCTCTGGTTATGTGTGTGTGTGCGCGCATGGTCTGACTACGGTCTAGACATGACTGACACTCACACCTCACACAACGCACACACACGCGCGCGCTTTACAGGATGCAGCGGAAAACGAGGCCTGTTCAAGGCAATGCTCACATAATCAGTTTGTTTTTCTTGGTGGCAGCCTACGTTCAATGAAAAGACAAACATTAAGGCCTCTGAAACATAAGGGGGGAAAAACAGATGGCAGTGGGGAGGAGTCCGAAGACCTGAAAAGCTCTAAGCCATCATAAGGTTTGTATTTTCTCCCAAACATGAATGACATCAGGAGCAAACATCCAATAGCTGCTCTATAGTGTTGCAACATTCGCTGTGTGATGCATTCCATCAGATGGAATGGTATGCAAAAGCTGGCCGCCAGACCAAACCTTCTTCCTATCAGCGCAGCCATAACAGATTAGATGGGGGCCGATATGCAAACAGAGAGCAAACGCAAGCCACACGCACATACGCAGCCACGGAAATGCGAATAGACCGACAAAAATGAGACACTGTATGCATACAGTTTACCTTTCGGTCTTCCTCTACAAAACAGATAAATAAGGGTGGGCTGTCTGTTGCGACTCTTTGTAGAGGGAGTAAGCGTATGGGAAAGAGAGAGAGAAAGAGAGAGAAAATAGTGGTAAAGACTCTGAGAACAGGAGCCGGGGCCAAAAGACTTTCCCTCCTCCTCTCTCCCCCTCCCAAATCAGCATATGTGGTGACGAATGACACATTTATTTTTCTACAAAGGTTGTGTATATGTAAAACTGCTGAAGTGCATCAAGATGTCAAGTACTTTGGGTGGCCACCCAGGTTGCTTTGGAAGATAACCAGATGGAAGTATAACTATAGCGCTGAGGATGTGGAGTCTCTTTCTCTCTGTCCTGTTTTTTGTAGGCCAGTACAATAAAACTAGAGCATATTGTGGAGGGGCTGAGACCGTGGTCGAGGCCACACAGTGTTTTCGCCGTGTTTAGGGAAGTTATGAATCGTTCAAATTAGACAGTCCTTTCAGTTCATGTAATTCATTTTTATCCATATTTTCAAACCATGTTGTTGGACCGTGATTGCACATTGGTATTCAACAGTAATAAAAGTCCCTTCATATTTTCGTGGCTTTTACTTTCAGTCCACTGAGATTATTAAGTAAAAACATGTCATTTCCAAAGTATTTACAGTTGTTGTCTTTTCAAAGTGTTGATCCCATTTGATTTGGGAAAGCTTAAACTTTAAGTTTGGTTGGGTTGAATAAGATTAGGTTTTAATTCACAAAATTGCATAACACTTCTAAAATATTTATAAAAAAAATCTAATCAAATGAGAGGTTGGGAGGTTATGACTCGGATCTGTTGAAGATATTGCCACTAAAAAGTAGTTTCGAGATTATATATTCAAACCCCACATCAGCAGACACTTTTTTTGATCCCCATGACCTTATAGATATAATGGAGACATAAACAGGTTCCCACATTCTTGAAAAAAAGATTACGAAAGGATTTTTGCGATACCAATTTTGGTTCCCAAAGAAACTCTCAGTGAACAGTTCTTCTGGTTCTTCTAAAGAACCATTTTTCTTAGTGTAAGAACATTTTAATAATCTAAAGAACCCTTTTTCATTATAAGGAATCTTTGATGTTAAAAGTTCTTTATGGAACCATAAATGTCAAAAAAAAGAACCTTTATGTTTAAAAGTCATGAAAAATCAAGAAAATATCAGGTCATTTTAAAATTTTGTTTTCAAAGGCTTAAAATTTTTACAATCTTTATAAATGATTTAAAAAATCTATATTGTATAATATACTTTTTCCACCATATTTTATCAAATTT
Source organism: Labeo calbasu (assembly GCA_019740295.1). Lineage (NCBI taxonomy): Eukaryota > Metazoa > Chordata > Actinopteri > Cypriniformes > Cyprinidae > Labeo > Labeo calbasu. The sequence continues at coordinate 24,387 of JAHKKF010514753.1, forward strand.
GTAAGTGACTTTGTTTTGAATTGCTTTCTGTTCACATATTAGTCTGAATGATTGGTTAGTAAATAGGTCTGAATTAAAATGTTTTTTAAAAATCTTTATCCATCAATATGAGATACGGACATGGAAAGGATATGGAAAATCATGGAAATTCAAAAGTGTGGGAACTGCATAAAGACTCTGACCTGTCAGCTACTATTGACAAAAAATCCCGGACCCTTACCGCTCACACCAGCAGGCCCAAGATAACCACTGCGGTTTGCGTGTGGGTGGCATGCCAGTGTGAGTGGAGGTGGTGGTGGTGGGTGTGTGTGTGTTTGATCTCACTGTTGTGTTTAGATGTTTAGGGATATCCTATCACCTCTGTTGTTGGTGCTGTTGCTTCCCTCCCACACGCAGCCCCCTTCCTCAAGCGGCATGGGGGGCTCGCTGGAGATGAAAGAAAGGAGAGGAGTGTGTTTGTGTTTCTATCACTGCTGTTTTTGCTCTACTCCTCCCCATGAGAGGGTTTAGCAAAGGTGGTAACCATATCAGTGAGGTTTTTAGGTCACAGGGGCTGCCAAACCGAGTGCTGTTCCCTCTCCTTGTTGTCGTGCTGCTCATTCAACCAAAAGGAAAACGGTTCCTAGAAATGGAGTGTTGAGTTAATTTTCAAAATTTTCATTGCACATTCCTTAACGCTAGATATCTGAATTATGGTTAATTTATTTTGGCTAATATTGGAGAAATAAATAAGGGTGTTTTCCATGAAAGTAAGCAAGCAAACTTAATCTCTTAAATGTAATCAATCAGTTTGGGTGTGTACTTATCATTTATTTGGATTTAACCTGCGTGTTTCTGCTGATAGATATAACAACGAAGGAGATACAGACTGAACATTTGGCATTTTTGGGTTTAATTAAACTCACAAACTTTCCACATACGGACCACACATGTCTGAAGCGGTTTGCAATACCTCACTGGGGTTCAACCATCACATAATTGTAGCACCCAGAAGTGTGTATCATTGTGGTTCTGTCAGCTATGACTGTTTTTAACAAATGGTTAAAGGTCTGGACCGATATGAATGACCATGACTTGCACTTGTCAGATATGAGAGGCAAAAACAAATGTCTTGATTTGAGACTCAGTACTTCATAAATGCACCATAGTCAAGATAGGAATTAAGCTTGGCACCGGAATCACCACCAAAACGCCCACACAATAAGCCGTCTGATGGCTGAGGACATACTTGACTCGAGTACAGCTTTGACTGTAGGGGATTCAGTTGGTTTTGGAGGTGATTACATCATCCGTGGACCCTGTGTGGTGTCTATCTCAGGCTGAGACCAGTTGTCTGTCTGTCTGTGTTTTTTAGAACTGTTCCAAGCCGACGTGGATGAGTTCTGCCAGTACTATGGAAGGAAGGACGGAGGCCTGTGCTTTCCAGATTTTCACAGAAAGCAACTGCGCCGAGATTCCAACTACCTGTTAGATGAAAAAATAGAAGTGATTAACAGGTATGCCTAATTCAGTTTTACACATTGTTTTTACTGTTAAACTGTAAAGAAACAGTTCACCTAAAAATAAAATTATGTCAGTATTTATTTACTTATGTCATTCCAGCTGAGCTGTCAAGCTTCAAATTGCATTCCCCCACATGACTGGTGTATACACTACAGTCAAAAGTCTTTGAACAGTAAGATTTTTAATGTTTTTAAAGAAGTTTCTTCTGTTCACCAAGCCTGCATTTATTTGATCCAAAGTATAGGAAAAACAGTAACATTTTGAAATATTTGTACTATTTAAAATAAGCTTTCGGATGATATAGTGTAGAAGTTTTTAATTTCAGAAGAATGCTAATCTTTAGATCTTTCTTTAATCAGAGAAAAAATGTACTTAACTGTTTTAAATATTGATAATAATAATAAATGTTTTTTGAACAGCAAATCAGCATATTAGAATGATTTCTGCAGCGTCATGCGACACTGAAGACTGAGTAATGATGCTGAAATTTTAGCTTTTTCAAAGGAATAAATTAATTTGCATTACATGAAAATATATTCAAATAGAAAGCAGTTATTTTAAATAGTAAAAATATTTCACAATATTACTGCTTTTGCTGTAATTTAGATCAAATAACTGCAGGCTTGGTGAGAAGCAGAGCATTCTTTAAAAGACGTTAAAAATGACTGGTAGTGTATATGGATATATATAAAATATATATGGTATATATACCATGTCTACTCATAATCATATGGCCAAAATTGAAGTCTTGACAACTGTACTAGCTTTCCTTGGCACTTTAATTAGTGTGTATGATTAACAATGTCTGATTTGTGAACTAATTATTCTTTTTGATGAATCGGTTGATCCAGTTTACAAAACCAGTCTGAATGATTCATAAATAGTTCTGAATGGTTCTAATTGATTCTAAGGTTCAGCTCAGAGTCTTGTTGCAACAGCCAGTGGCAAGGAAGTTTATCAGTGAACAATGACTTTGTGTCACACAAATTGTACTGTAAGGCTGTTGATACACCTACAACCTTTTGAGCAATGTTTCTCCAATGGGCAACCAGGTCCACCAGGCCCACGACCGATCTAAAGTATCCATATAGAAATTTGATACCCATTCTCAGTGGGAAAGTGGGAAAGCCCAAGCAACACTGCTCAAAAAAGTTGCCTGGTAAAGAAAAAAGATCAAAAAGTTGTATCATCAGCCTAAGATGTGGAATCTAGTGAAGAAGTTGTATGGACTACATTTGTGGTGCTTTTGCATCCTTTTTTGACACGTGAAAGTTCCAGTTCCGATTCATTGTAACTGCACGGAAAAGAGATCCAGTCCATTATTCAACATTTGACGTCAAGGTAATTAAATAATGACAGAATTTCCATTTTTTGGGATGAGCTGTTCCCTGTAATGACATATGCGTGTAACAACATTCGTCATCAGGCATGAGAGAAGCTTCCTTACCGTCATCTAATGTCCCGTGGCCCAGTATGACTGGCCTGCTTTGACTACTAGGTCATCGGGGCAGCCCCAACAAGGTCACTAGAGACAAGACACGCCTGACTAACCTTCCATGTCACAACATTCCTGCATGTACTCGTTGACTGGTCCATTGCCCCCTTTTCCAAACCAGAGCTTTGTGGCCAGACGGAGTTTAGCCAGCTTTAAGAACACAAAGAAAGTGCTTATTCTGCAGGAACTCTTAGCTGCTGGTGACAGCCAGAGGGCTTTGACCATTTGTGACTGGACATAGTAAGGGATGTCATTCGTGGCTGGCTCTGATAGACTTTAGCTCATAGTTGAATATCCTGTTAATTGTAACTTCATTTTAGTGTTTGGAAAAGATAGGTATACACTTTTAAAAAAAAAGATGCTTCACGATGTCATAGAATTTTTTTTTTTTGTTCAAATGGTTCCATAAAGAACCTTTAACATCTGAAGAACCTTTCTGTTTTACACTTTGTGTGCAAAAGAAGGTTCTTCAGATTAAAAAGGTGCTTTAAAGAGTGGTGCTTTGTGGAACCAAAAATGGTTCTTCTATGGCATCGTTGTGAAGAACCTTTTAAAGCACCTTTATTTTTGAGAGTGTAGTTCACTCAAAAATGAAAATTCTGTCATTCTGTCTACACCTGTAAGACTCTTCTTCAGAACACGTAAGATGTTTTTGATTAATTCCAAGAGCTTCCTGACATTCGTAGACAGCAGTGCAACTGTCACGTCAGAAAGCTCTTGGATTTCATCAAAAATATCTTTGTGTTCCTAAGATGAACGAAGGTCTTACGGGTTTGGAATGACACAAGGGTGAGTAATTTTTTGGTGAACTATGATCTGATTTATTGACTCATTTCAGTGAAGTGTGCCCTCAGAACCTTTAGTTTTAACAGTGCTAAATGCCTCACTTTTGTATGACCTTCTGAAGCAAATAATGACAAGCTGTGAATCCACCATGTGTTTTGAGAAGGCCCTGAGCCCACAGTCATTGTAAATGAACGTCATAATTCTTCATGGGACCTCCCATTGCGAAGGGCCAGTAAAGCAGCATATCTGATCAGGCACAGTCACTGCAAGCACGTCAGACTGACGTTATTCTACAGCTCATGCACGAGATGTCAGACATACATTTGCTGCCAGTTCGCCCTCTATTACATCTATGGAAAATCCCTCCAAGACTGCTTGTTAACAGGAGCACCCACAACGCTGATGCCCTTGTTTTATTTAAGGCATAATGCGAGTTGGCGTGTCCCCACATCAAATGTGACTTGCGGTTAATGGAACACTTGTTTCACAGCTTGAGAGCCCCCAACGTCTGACTATGTTAAATGAACTTCTCCTGTGGCGTTTTATTCAGTCTACTTCCAAACCAGTCCATCAAGCAGAAAAGATTCTGCCGTGTTCCTAACTGTAATAAACCTGTTTATAACAATTCAAATTATACAGTTACAGTATTTATAACCAAAATAGACATTAGACAAGAACTTAAAAGCCTGATGCATAAACTAACCCATCAAAATTTTGAATCTTTCCATTCCTTTCCCACAGAAAACATAAACACAACTGTTACTGCACTCAGGAGATCCTTAGTGGTCTTCGACAGCCTATTGGCGTGGTGCATTGTGGGGATGGATCACAGCGGCTTTTTATTTTGGAGAAGGAAGGATTTGTCCGTATCCTAACACATGACATGGAGCTCCTAAAAGAGCCTTTTCTGGACATTCACAAGCTGGTTCAAAGCGGTATAAAGGTAAGCAGCACTTTGCTTGTTTATTGCCATTGTGATATTATCAGGTGGCTGGGTTGACAATGTTTTATTTTATATATTAAAAGGTATGCTCAGTGATTTTGTTTTTTTCATTAAAAGCTATTATACATAAAGAAATGAATATGAAATTTATGTTTACATATCAGATTAATATTCATCGGTGACCTAAAAACTACAGAAAATTATGTTTGTTTTTATATTATACAGCTATAAATTCATAAAATCATTGTTTTGGGAAAACACACTGTGATTAAAATGTTTTCACCAGTTTCATCTTAAAAACTTAAGTTCAGCAGCTGCCTTAAAATGTTCAGTTAAATCAACTAAGTCATTTTAACTCATTAAAATAATATGAGTTGAAATGACTTGTACTTTTAAGTTGATTTCACTTAAAACTTTAAGGCAGCTGCTAAACTTCAAAGTTTTTAAGTTCAAACTGGTAAAAACTTTTTATAGTGCATTGAAACATTACTGATTTCCTTCCTTGTTCTTGGATACGTTTTACTATGAGATGCATGAAAAATTAATGACTGACTATGAATAGAGCTGAATTTCAAAAATGACATAAAGCTGACATGGAATGAAAATTTGATATATTATACAATGCAGTTAACTTCCCAGTGGATATCCCAATGGATTTATACGTTCTTTTAAGTATTTTTGTAAAGCATGCAAATAGAATTTTAGCGAAACTTCTAAACTTGAAGGTTTTCACTCCCGACATTGCTGACATATCTGCCTCTGAAGAGAAACTAGCTCCTATTTGATATTCATGCAGCCTGACCTCCCACCATCAGAGAAGTCTGTCTCGCATAAATCAGGAAGCCTTGCTGAAACCTGAAAGATCTGTTGTTCATCATTTTGGTTTGGCACCTTCTCAGACGAAGCCGAGGTGGGAGAAACGAAGCGCCCTAACAGAATAGAATCTTTAAGAAGCAAAATAACAACTTTTATGGATTTATTTCCATTCTTCCTCTCCTCCCACCACAAATCAAAACCTGAATGGAGGGTGATGCTGACGCCAAAAATAGTGTTGGCGCAAAAATTGTATTATTATACAAATGTATTCTGTATGTGGGCTTCTATGTGTGTGGTTTGCTTGCTGTCAACCTGACTGCCAGCAGAGGAAACCTTGTGTTTGATTGTTGAGGATCAGTGAGAAAGGCTGAAATGTTGCCAGCTGTAGCGTTCGCTTACATGCATGTCTGTCAGTAGTAGTTATGGCGTGTGTCACAACAGATGTTTATCTGCCCCCACAAGTACTGAGGCATTCTGTAATTCGAGAACATTTTGTTTAGGAAGTGTCCGGAGATGCAGAACAAGACCTGCTTTTTGACAGGAAGTTTATATATATTGCATACCTCCCGTTGCTTCACTTATAAAAGGAGAAGGAGTAATTATGGAGTCAACATGCAACAACCCCACAGGAAAGACCCCCAATGTGCCTTATCATCATTAAACATAATTGGTTGTGGATAAAGCAATCATTATGACAATTAGAGTAAGCTCAAGCCCCGGCGGTCCCCAAGAGTGCTATTCTGTCAAGTTTAGCCGTTATCATTTCAAGTCGGCTGTGTTTACTCGGAGCATCAACAGGACATGTGGCCTTTGTGCCCGTGGAAGGCCCGGAGACCCGCTGGGACCCGACTTGGGCATGAAGGGGGACGATAGTGTTTTATCATGACTTTGATTCTAATGTTGTGTATCTCCTTCAAGCCCAATCCCCTTACTGCCAGTTAAGCCAAACTGCTTGGAAACAATGCTCTGTCTACTTAAGGGAGTCTTCCGGAGCACCGTGGGTGTTCTCTGATGAAACCGTATCTCTTCAGTCACTCACACACGCAAACAAATTGTGTGACATTATCAAATATTCGGAGCGTCTTGTGCTTCTCCAATTACTGACGGAAGTTGTGTACTGAAATGCAAAAACATGCTGTCTTCAAACTACTTAACATCTCTCCTTCCCTTTTATGAAGTTTTTTATCATCACAGGTGGGTCAGTGAGGTTCTCGTTTAATTGTTTTGTCCAGATGTGTTAATTAATTTAAGAATATGATCAAATTAAAGGGATAGTTCACCCTTAAATGAAAATTTTTTCATTAATTACTCACATGTCGTTCCAAACCTGTAAGACGTTCGACCTTTGACCTCCCGCATACATCAAAAACTCACACGGAAGAGAAGAAATTGTTAAATCAAGTTATTTTTGTTTTGTTTGGGCACAAAAACTAGTATCGTAGCTTTATACCGTTACGGTTGAACCACTGATGTCACATGATCTATTTTAACAATGTCCTTACTAACTTTCTGGGTCTTGAACGTGTGAGCAATGCAGCTGACACGGATGAATTATCCCTTTAATTTATTAAAAAAAAATATGGCAAAATTAATGCATTCGACTTGAATACACCTCTTCTATGAAGTTCTGAATTTAAATTTATTTTGATATCTTTTGTGGGGCTTAAAGTCAAAATGTCTTAATATAATAAAAAGAAAACCCTTTAATGGTTACACCACATGACATTTTTACAGTCACTGAAATGTTTCCTAAATTAAACGTTTTTTTAAACCATATAAACAATAATACAAAAAGCACATTCCTTAGAACTCGGCCATATGTTTTAAGCTAGATTTTTGAAAGATTCACAGATCACAGACTCTTGTCTGTCACTGACTCAAATGTCTCAATTCAGATCTTCCAAAGGAAGTGTCAGAGATCAAACACTTAATGCCTTTTTGGTTTTGACACGGCAGAGAAGGCAGAGAAGGATAGCCATTTTGGCTTCTGCTGCATAGATCCAGCAAGGTGGATTGCACTAGCTACTGTGGAAGCATGTTGTAGGACTGCGGTCATATTTGATTTATTGCAAACTACTTTATTACACTCTCACATCTGTGGCTGGTCTTCAAGCGTAACCCTGCACCAGTCTGATTGGTTTCAACAAAGTAAGAGTGCTATCAGTAGAGGTGCTTAAATAGTTAACTACCAGTTGTCTATTTTGGGATGTCTTGTAAACTAGTTACCGTGTTCCAGATGCCAAAAAAAAGTCCTACATTGACAAGCGAAATCGTGAAGCGTAGGATTTCAGCGCCCTAAAGTGTTTATCTTCTAAACTATTTGTGTGAAAGAGCCCTGATTCGGTTCAAGTTGACATGATAGGTACACAAGTATGGTACTGCTTTGTTGTTGTCCTTGCTAGACGTAGTGAAGAAGACATCTGCACGCAATGTGAGCGCAGTTCCATTGTGGTGTATCAACTAACTCAAGGGCTCCAGCTGCAAAAAACGATTTCTTGCCGAAGCAAATAGATCACAGCATGTTGTGCACTCTGTCACTTGACACGCACAGCTGTTGAGCTCTTTCAGCTAGACGAGCAGGAGGGCTCTCGACTCTGTCAAAAAATAAGTATCCTGGCTTTGACAAATGGACCTTTTCCTCTCTCGTCCTTTGACTCTTTGAACAGTCCTCTTTGAGAAACGGCCTCTGCTTAGCTGTCATCTCGCATAGCTTCCTCGGAGTTCCTGGCCGGGGTTTTGACTTTGCGAGGACCCCCGAGACAGGATGAGCACCTGTGATGGAGCCATTCAGAAGATTTGTGGATTGCTCCAGAGAGCTGCCGCTGCAATAAGTGAATGTTATCCTACGATTCGATCTGCTCTTTTCACCGCTTGAAAGTGAGCGATCCTCACTCCAGCGCTGTCACAGGATTAATGTGTGTTAACAGGTGGAGGAGGGGGATTTGACTTGGGTCTTGGGATTCATTGTGTTGAACTAAATGGAACTCTGAATTAGTGTGAGCATTTCAGATTGCCTTTGAGGTAGGCACGCATTGTTTTTCTCCAATCAGCTCGGGTGGAATGCCTCTTTATGTAGGATTGCCTGAGCCAATAAGGATCAAAAGGTGCTCAGAAACAATGTGCAAGCCAGGCCATGCATCAAGCCCTGAAAGGCAAGCAGCTGCCGATGGGGCGGATGGGGGTCCGGGAGAGGGGGGCGGTAGCGCTCCCTGTTCCTGTCTACGAATACATCTGACCCTCATGTATTCTCACTAGCATTCTTTTCGAGAAGCTGTTACAACCTAATCTTCGCACTGTCAAAGCAACAGGCAACGCACAGAATGCTAACAATAACACAGAACCCCTGACCTTGACGTTTTGAAGCCACATTTCACTGATGAGATGTCTAAGAAAAGTTCTCGCGGCTGCCGCAGTGGAACAATATGTACCAGCGCTGCAACTAAGCAGAGGCTTGTACACGTAGCCCTATGATGGATGGAGGGGAGAATATCATGAAGTTTGTCTTCTCTTAATTAAGTTTTTGGTAGCACCCAGAGGAACGGGCCTGGAAAAATGAAGGGTTTTTTGTGCCTACTTGTTGAAGGAACGATCATTAGCAAAAGCTAATATTTCAGCTAATTTTGTTCTTTGGTGGTCCCTGGCCTGAGATCATACGACTCTCTGGAATTCTTAACTTGACCTGCTCCTTCTGTGTTTGTTTTGGGATTCAGGTCAGTGCATCAGGAGTCCAACATGTTGAGAGGGAGTTTCGGGAAAAGGAAGAACTTTTCATTCGCAAAAGCAGAGCAGAGAAATGATATCAACCTGCTGTTAACTCGACCCAACCTCGTTTTGTGTTTGACTAATGTGGAACAGACATTTAATGGGTACCACAAAGTTTTGCTTGTGATTTCACTCTTTGCGGTCTGCTAAAGAGTCCTCCCGAGTGCTATTATTCATGTCCCTACAGATCCAATTCGAATTCCTCCGGAGCATTCCAGAGATGGAGCGCTCGCACTTGAAGCCTATTCGAATTGGATTACTTCAGCACAGCCCAACAGAGTCGCTCTGACCAATTTATGATCTGTATGTTTTGGCGTGTACTCTGAGCTGAACCACGCCGTTAACTTGAGCAATCCACAGAAGACCTCTCTTTGCTGAATTCCTGTGAGAAATCCGAAAGGAATGCCGCAGAGATGGCACAGCCAGCTAATTTCATGAAAACTCTATTTGTTTACTCATTCGACAGCCAATATCACTAAATTGTTAGTGTATGCGCTGTAATTAAACTGGCGTTATGTCTTATCCCGAAGCATTAAATCAAAATCGTTTTTCAGGGACTTGCCTCAAACCCGTTTGTTCATTCATTGATTCGTTGATTCATTCATGAGGCGTGCGCTTAGCAATCTGTTCATTCATTTCATTTGTGTTACCAGAAAGAAAACAAAGTTGGAAAGATGAAAGGGTGGAAAGCCCAACATTATTACTTTCCCCAGGAACTAAAGCGACATAGCTGCTTATTACAACGGCCTATGATGAGTGGACCACCAGAGTAGTGACAACTCATGTAGTAGCCTCCGGGATGAGAGGTTTTACCTATTACACAAGCAATTTCAATGTTTTCTAACTTGTTGCCAAGACAGTGGGAGTGTTTTTTTTTTTCTTTTCTGCCCATTCCTTTTCTTGCCTCTCTCAAATTTTGCATGGGTTTAAAAATAAAAAACGAGAGAGAGAGAGAGAGAGAGAGGGAAGAGGGTAGACGGGGGGGGCTAAAGGAATCCTGGACTTTTGTGCTCTCTATGAACTGCGAGTGAGCTAATGAATTGTTTCAGCCACTCGGCACTGCATTCACGGATATCCCCCAAAGATTACACACACAAATCACTTGCACAATGGAGGCCGCAAGGAGGGCCTGGGCATCCCAGAGGAGCCTGGCCCCAAATACAAGCGCCTATAACCAAGACGGGGTTGGTGAAAAGGTGGGTGTGTGGGGGGGTTTGCTTGAAGTCAAATGTTTTATAATCGTTTGTAATGCAGTAGTCAAGGAGAGGGGAGGTAAGGGAAAAAAGCAAGGGGGCAAGAGGGCATGGGGTAACTGGCCCCCATATGGAGAGAGACCGAGATGGAGAAAGACAGAAAGAAAAAGGAGAGAGAGAGAGAGGGGGACATGGGGAGGCCCGGCTTTAGCTTTTTGCAGCCCAGCCCAATCTAAAAAAGGGACATAATTAACTTCTGGATTCTTTGTGTACCCCATCTGACTTGCAGGGAGGAGATGAAAGGGGCTTGCTAAGCCTTGCATTCCACCCCAATTATAAGAAAAATGGAAAGCTCTACGTCTCCTACACGACCAACCAAGAGCGCTGGGCTATCGGACCACACGACCACATTCTTCGTGTTGTCGAGTACACTGTGTCCAGGTAAAGAGAAACCAGTCAACACCTGACCAACCATCATAGACATATTCTCATATTCACATATTACCAAACTATCCACCTTGATATTCAGAAAAGCAAAACAAACCAAAAAAAGGATCAAAATTCAGTTAGAGACAAAACCCTGCCCTACCCCAATGTCAATACGTGGTTACGGCCTTGGATCAAACACTTTACACATGGACTTGTATGCGTAATGTTTGTTTTCCATGTGGTTTTGGATAAGTCATAAGAAGCCGAGCTCCTCGTGAAATGCCTTCGCTGACAGTGATGAATGTTTTATAGAGATATGTAATCACAACATATAATTATCACGAAAGCTGACATCCATTCTGATTGTGTTCGGCTCCCCAGCTGCGATGCATAACACCCAGGATTAACAAAATGAGCTCAAGTATACATTTTGTAAATTAGCCTTTCAAATGCCAAACTTACCAGTGTTATCTGTTTGGTAGTGATAATCAGCCATGGAATCCGTTGCCCATTTTTGCATTTTCTTTGCTGATTTTTAGGGAATAATCTCTTGTCATTTTTAAACTAATAAATAAATATATTTTGTGCTTATTGTGTACATAAATGCTTTTACGTTGTACTTCTATTTTTTTATTTTTTAAGTAAGTACATAGTAGTTAAGGCCACCTATTATAAAGTGGGAGCAAAAAAGGATATAATAATTCAGTTTTGTATTAAAATGTATTTATTTTCTATGTTACAATAGAGTCATCCTTGTGACCCTACAGAGGTTTCTTTTTTTACCCTAGTGGTTTGGAAAATGGATGGATTGGTGGACTTAGTTTTATATTTATATATGTTTTAATATTTGGTTTAGGAAAAACCCAAACCAGGTGGACACAAGGACCACTCGGGTTTTAATGGAAGTAGCTGAGCTCCACCGAAAGCATCTGGGAGGACAGCTCCTCTTTGGCCCTGACGGGCTTCTGCACATCTTTTTAGGTGATGGCATGATCACTTTGGATGATATGGAGGAGATGGATGGTCTGAGGTAAGTATTGAATGCTTATAGCTGTAATACATCAGGCACTATTGATTGAGTCAAGCTATATATATCAGCATTGTTTCAAATATTTTCAATGGAGTGTTCTTTTGCCATAGTGATTTCACAGGATCTGTCCTCCGGGTGGACGTGGACACAGATTGCTGTAGCACTCCTTACGCTATACCCAAAAACAACCCCTATTTTAACAGCACAAATCAGCCTCCTGAAATCTTTGCCCATGGACTGCATGACCCAGGGAGGTAAGGTCAAACATGTTACTGAATTTGTCCTTTCCTAACAGCTGCTTTTTAAATTCTTTACATTATATGTTGGAATATGGATGTGGGAAATTGCACCTGTACATCACTGAGGTCAGGTACTGATGTTGGGCGATGAGGGTTCTAGTCATCATTCCAGTTCATTAGGGTCCAGGTCTGGGTTTTGTGCAGGCTAGTAAATCCAGATGCAGTAAATCATTTCTTTATGGACCCACACAAACTGTTACCATAAAGGTGGAAGCACGGAATTTCTCAAGAATGTAACTGGGTAGTGTTAAGATGTGTCTGAAATTAAGGGACATTGCCAATCTCGCCTGTTTGAATTAGAAGTGCACGCCAACACATATGTTTTATAATTAAATAAAGTGTCATATAACAAATAGCAGTGTTGTTTACTGCAAAATGCATTAAAATGGTACTTTGTGGTGTAGGTGTGCAGTGGATAAGCTCCGCATGGACACCAATGGGAGTCTGCTGATCCTGTGCACAGATACTGTTGGCAAAAATACGACAACAGGCAGGATCCTACAGGTCATCAAAGGGAAAGACTACGGTATGTCTGTTAGAAGTGGCTGGTTTCTAAAAACATGATGGATTACTGTACAAGCAGAAAGGCTTTTCAACAAGCCAAGTAATTCCAACCAGGCAACCACTCAAGAAGTTCCTGTATTGTATTTCACAAAACATTAAATTCTCAGTCCATGTACTGGTTATGAAATAATGTTAAGCTTTTATGCTGAGAACAGAATGTCTTCGATGAAATAGGGGTGCGTTCCAAAAAATGATTTAAGACTTTCCGTAGAAACCGATCAACGTTTTATTCAAGAGTGTCATTACAACACTATCGTTTCATAACGTGAGAACATACTTTAAATATTAAAATACTTTTTTAATCCCTGGGGACTTGCAAGCACATATGACTATATTATGTATCGCTCTCAAAGAGCGTTTATATGCTCATTTAGTACATTGTTGAAACACAAAACGAGCAGCATGGCAGTCCATCTCTCAATCGTGCTGACTAAGACCCTAAATCAATACCAGAAGTGAATATATATTATTTCCTATGGCCAAAGTAATGGATTGGCTTTCTTGTACTCCTCTTTACACATTTGGCAGCAAACAAATATGGCTCTCTCCCAGCCAACGCATTTAAACCCCAAAAAGATTGTCTGGCGAGCGTGCCAAATTACCCCAAACACCAAGCCATTTACGATGTTAAACCATCACCATGGTGAATGACTTACTTCATTAAATCACATTTTATTGTTTTACGGGGCTCTGACTGTAACGTTATAATACTCGCCATTCCCTAAGCTGCTGTAATCTTTGTAGCCATACACAAATATACACAAACACTCAATAGTAATTGTAGGATTACCTCACCCTTTCCTCTCGTGTCCTTTTCCTAATCTATAATGTGAACTTAACAGTGCTTAAACTCAACGTTAATAAGGACATTTAGTGAAACGAACATAGCCCTCCATATCAAGTTTACATAGTGTTTTTATAACCGTCTGGGGAATAGCTAATTAAAACCAGCCTGTGTGAAGTGCTAATGGTCTCTTGACAGATTGTGGTAAACATGGATATCCCTTACACAAACAAAGAAAACTGTTATTATGGGGATAAATCAACTTTGCGACACATGTAGGGTGGTGATTGAAGACATTTAGAGTGTAAAATGTGCAAAATTGACTTATCTAAACAATGCAGATGATTTCCGTTAGCTCATTTGAATTTCGGAGCTCAAATAACCCATAACTCATAAAAATAACCTAAAACTCATAAAATGTACAACCACATGTTACCTTGCTTGGCTTTTCTTTTTTTGATGGTGAGTTGTTGGTGTGTCTGCCCACAGAAAATGAGCCATCTATGTTTGATTTGGGGTCAAATGAAGGTGCCGTCCCAGTCGGTGGATTCATCTACAGGGGATGTCAGTCAAGAAGACTTTATGGAAGTTATGTATTTGGAGACAAAAATGGGTATGTTGCATTATTATATGATGTGATATTATAATAATTAATTATGCAAAACAGTCAGTGAAACAAAACGGTTATGCTTGCAAAAAACGGATATTGAACTTCCATTAATGTTTTTTTTTGATAATTGTTAAACTGCGAATGGAAACTGCCATCTTTCCTGTGCAATTGACTGTGCCAACACACACACACTCGGCACATACCCCAATGAAGAAAAAGAGCTTTTTCAGGGAAAATTGATAGCAGGTTTCCTGCCAGGTCAATGGGCCGCTGGTATATGTTTTTCACACTTTGCGCTGGTTTGTAATTCATCCTCACTATCAGCCTGCCTTTTTTGTCAACAATGAGAGATAAACTTTAGAAAATAAATCGTTCCTGGAAATCCAAAGCAGTAAATGTCATGTGATTTTGTTTTGTAAAAATAAAGATGTTCTGCTGGGACTTTCTGCAGGGTAGACAGAGCAATGACATTTTTAACCCTTGACTTTATGATTGTTACAGGAACTTCAGAATTCTGCAGAGGCCTTCAGAAGACAGGTCGTGGCAAGAGAAGCCTCTTTGTCTTGGTACAAGCAGTTCCTGTGGTTCCTCGCTGGTAGGCCACATCCTGGGGTTTGGCGAAGATGAATTAGGTCAGTGAGCTCTCAAAAAGCTTTATGTGTGGTCATTTCACCGCACATTTTGTGTGCTTCTGTCATAACTTTTATTCATGGGTTCTGTCAAGTTTTCTTTAAAAACTATATTACGCAGAAGGTATGTACACTATTGTTCAAATTGTTGTTTTTTTTAATATTTATTTAAAGAAATTAAAGGATTAGTTCACTCCAGAATTAAAGTTTCCTAATAATTTACTCACTCCTATGTCATCCAAGATGTTAATGTCTGTCTTTCTTCAGTCAAAATGAAATTAGGGTTTTTGAGGAAAACATTTCAGGAGTTCAAGGTTCAAGGTATACTTTATTGTCTCTTTTTAGGGAGATTTGTCTCCAGAAGACAACTACCACATCACATAAAACACACAAAATAGCACACGAAAAAACACACTCTACCTAATATAGGTAGAGCACGAGCCTGGGTCGCAAGCAGAGCAGTGCCACCGGAAGTGGAAGTTTATAGCTTTCTCCATATAATGGACTTCATTGGTGGCCAAGGGGTTGAAGGTCCAAATTGTAGTTTCAATACAGCTTCAAATGGCTCTACACAATCCCAGCCAGAGAATAAAGGTATTACCTAGTGAAACGATCATTTTCTAAAAAAAAATGAAAATGGATATACTTTTTAACCGCAAATGCTCGCCTTGCACTAGCTCTGCGTCCACAACTTAAAGTATTACATAGTCATGTTGGAAAGGTCATGCGTGATGTAGGCGGAAGTACCGACCCGACAAAGCGAATGTGCGACACTCCCTTTACAAAAAAGGTAAAACAACGATGTTGGACGATTTTGAAGTTAGAGGAGAAAATGAGATGGACTTTTTCCACCCTACCCTACTTTTTTGAACCGAAGTACACAGACGAAGAATTAACTCTGCGTGACCTTTCCATGTGATTACGTAGTGCGTGAAGTGGATGCACAGCTAGCGCAAGATAAGCATTTGTGGTTAAAAAGTATATATATATATATATGTAGAAAAATCCTGGAATGTTTTCCTCATAAAAAAAGAACACATTTAAAAACAAATTATTATATTAATGTAATAATATTTCACATATTTTACTGATCCAATAAATGCACCCTTGGTGTGCATACGAGGCTTCTGAACATTTGAACAGTAGTGTAACTACAGGCATTTCTCAAAAGCACTAATGCAAAAAAGAAAACAAAGGATTTGTTTAGTTTAGACAAGGTCTAATGAAGTGATCGTTTTACATTAGACTGTGTATACTTTAGTCACAGGAGGGAGAAAAAATGGCTCCCGAATCCAAGAATCATCTGAATGACACAGAACAGAAAGAAAACCAATCCCTTGTCTTACGTCCCATTTTCAAATCTTTCCTCTAAGGAACATTCTGCTATGACACAGTACTCCTTTAGTTTCCTGACAGATTACTTCCTCTTTTTTGCTGCTAACAGACGGTACAATTGGAAATCAAAGGTCAGCGCAATCTGTCAGCATATAGAGTTTATATGCGCAATCTCCTCCGTTTCCTTAGTTGTTCTTTCAACATTGATAACAACTGATTTCAGGCTTACGGGAACAGTAATGGGGGTCATTTTTATGTGAACTGGATGCCAAAGTTATGCCCGCTCACTGCTGCTAGGCTGTAGTCTCTGCCACCATGTAATATCCCCACAGCTCAGTGCATCACAGGGAACATAAACTCTCGAATCCAAACACCAGGTCAAGTGTGACAGAGAATAAATCTCGAGCTTTGCCAGGAGTGGGCCTCTGTGAGGGAGAGATAGCATTTGTTGCTGATTTGTAAGAGGGATTCAGTGGAAGGCTGTACTGGAGACCCACATGGCAGTCTCCTGACACATGTTTACAATCTGTGCACAGTGCTGCAAGCTTGCTCCTCATTAAATTACTTGCATGACGATTTAATGAGCCCCTCTCGAAACCCTCTCATGCACCAGTGTCAAGTGCAATGAGTAGGATGGAAGGAAGGTGAGAGAAGACAAATGAGATCCCTAAAAGACCTACATGTTTTGTTTTATTTTTGCCACTGCAGGTGAGGTCTACATCCTCGCTTCCAGCAAAAGCACGGCGATACAGTCGCACAACGGAAAACTCTACAAGTTGGTGGACCCTAAAAGGTGCGTTAAGCCTCAAATACACAGAGCAACGTATTGTATACAACGGAGTTTATGCAACAGCCTCTCTGTTTTTCCGTTTTCATTGCTCGCATGTGAAATATGTGATGTTACTGCTGAGCAATGCTAATATTGAAACTCGCGTAATTAATTCCATTTTTATTCCGCTTTACAAAACATCCCCCGGTATTCTTCTTACGTGCTATGGTTTGAACATCTGCGTGGTTAGTTCATACCAAGAGAGAGAAGGTTATTTTGAAAAATGTTACAACTGGATTTGTTCATGCGATGTAAATCAATGGGGTCCAAAGCGTTGACAAAAACACCAAGACGTCTTACAATATATCTTTCTTTTGTGGGTGAGTTAATGATGACAGAATGGTCATTTGTGGGTGAATAATCCCGTTAAAGCATTACTCGTTTTCGCTCGCAGACACGCACGAGGACTCTAGCTTCCCTTAAACAAATCATCACACAACTGCCGGTCTTGGCCAACACAAACCTCGGCCATAATTGGAGAGTAAGCATACCATTTCCAAATGTTAGTGTAACGTGTTTCTAACACCAACACAGTCAAGGTGGCTCGGACACAGCGCTGGTTAACTAGCAAGCCTGTGTGGTCGGTTGGGTGTTTTCCTTGCTTGGACAGGACTTACACACCTGTCTTCAACAGAGGGAATGCTTTCTCTGAGAACCTTGAGTGCGCTCACATGCATCTGCGGCTGAACCGAATTTATCCAATTGACATACATGTGCACGAGTTCACAGCGAGAGATTCAACACATGTGAATGGAGTCGGTTAAAGGATTTAATCATTTCTGTATGCTCGTGGGATTTTTCAATATGGCGTAATTTAACCCGTGTGTTTTACACCACTAAAAGCCACTTTTACGATAGATCTCGAAAATCGTTCTCACCAGGCCAAGTACATATGAAAGGCATATCATCTATTAGAAATGAGCATACGAATTCCCACATAACAACTGCCAAAAGTGTTTGCATTTTTAATAGATCAAATATATCATTTCCAGAAAAAAGGGACATTACAATAGGCACAGGCAGATCTGTCAAGTCTCTAATTCAAACCAATCGCTCATGAAACTTGTTTTTGTGCTTTCTACGCCATTCAAAGTCCTTTTGCTGGACCTTTTTACACCATGAGAACTATATAAATTACCCTCTATTATCAGGTGAAATGATTCAAAACTTGAGTAGAATCTTGTTTATTAGTTACAAAGCACTAAAATTCCAAAATAGCTGAATTTTCAAATTTAGTCTCACATTTTAATAAATCCACCTTGCAGTAATATCAATTCTTAGTCTGTGTATTCTAAATTTAAAAAAAAAACATTGATAACACTTTACAATAAGGTTCATTGCTTAATATTAGTTCACATGAACTAAGAATGAACAATACTTCTACAGCATTTATTAATCTTAGTTAATGCATTGTTAATATCACAAGTTGTGTTTGTTAACATTAATGCACTATGAACTAACATGAACAATGAACAACTGTATTTTTATTAACTAACATTAAAGAAGAAGTCCACTTCCAGAGCAAAAATTTACAGATAATGTACTCACCCCCTTGTCATCCAAGATGTTCATGTCTTTTTTTCTTCAGCCGTAAAGAAATCATGTTTTTTGAGTTAAACATTTCAGGATTTTTCTTCATATAATTGACTGGTATGGTGCCCCGATTTTGAACTTCCAAAATGCAGTTTATAAATGCGGCTTCAAACGATCCCAAATGCAGTTGTAAACGATCCCAGCCGAGGAAGATAGGTCTTATCTAGCGAAACAATCGGTTATTTTCATTAAAAAATACAATTGAAACACTTTTTAATCTCAAACGCTCGTCTTGTCTAGCTCTCCCTGAACTCTGTGTATTCTGACTTAAGACAGTTAGGGTATGTCGAAAAACTCCAATCGTATTTTCTCCCTCAACTTCAAAAAATAATTTTAAAATCATCCTACATCACTGCAGAAGTACCGACCCAGTCTTTGCAATGTGAACATGCAAAGAAGATCAAACACCCTTAACAAAAAAGGTAAAACAGAGATATAAGGCGATTTTGAAGTTGAGGGAGAACATGAGATGGAAGTTTTTCGACATACCCTAACTGTCATGAACTGGAAAAAAACAGTTCAGGCAGAGCAAGACAAGACGAGCATTTGACATTAAAAAGTATATAAATTGTATTATTTTTATGAAAATAACCAATTGTTTTGCTGGATAAGACCCTTCTTCCTCGGCTGGGATCATTTACAACCGCACTTGGGATTGTTTGAAGCCGCATTTAAACTGCATTTTGGAAGTTCAAAATCTGGGCACCATATCAGTCCAATATATGGAAAAAATGCTGAAATGTTTCCCAGAAAAAAACATAATTTCTGTATGGCTGAAGAAAGAAAGACAGGAACATCTTGGATGACAAGGAGTGAGTACATTATCCGTCAGTTTTTGTTCTGGAAGTGGACTTCTCCTTTAACAAAAATTAATAAATAGTGTAATAAATGTGTTATTCATTATCATTCAATGTTAATAAATGGCACCTTATTGTAAAGTGTTACAAAAAATGATTTAGAATCATTTATATAATATGCATCTTTATTTAAGTGAGGACCGAAGGCTGTGAAAATGAAAACTACAGGCATTCCAGGGAAAAGTACAAAACAATATCCAAGTGATTATCCAAAGGGTTCAATTATCTGGAAGTGGAAGCCACCCAGACACTGGCTAGGTTGGTCCTCAAAACTCTCAATTCAAACAAGAAGCAGAAAGGCTGTTGATCACTACAAAGTTCAGTTTCTAAGAACCACACAGAAGTCCACCAGTCAATTATAAGATAAGAGTCCTTTGTAACACTGATAGGTATAGGGGACCACGAGACGGCACATCTGAAGTTTGCCTTAGTAGTGGCCCTATTGCAGTTGTGCTCTAGATAAGGCCTAGATTCAAAGCAGTATGTGTGGCGCAAATCTAACACTGCCCACATCTTAGTGTACGCTATACCTGCAGTGAAGTATGTTGGTGAACGCATCATGTGGGCTGTGTTTCATCAGCAGGAAATGGCAAATATTTTCCAGTCCATACTGAAACCTGGAGCAAATCTGCCTGGAAAAATGAGCCAATATCACATGTAATAAAATAGAGATTGTCATTACTGTAAAAAAAAAAAAAATCATTTTGACGGAAAAGTTCCAGAATGAAAATTTCCTGATAATTTTTTCACCCCCAT
The DNA here is from genome assembly GCA_019740295.1 of Labeo calbasu. NCBI lineage: Eukaryota > Metazoa > Chordata > Actinopteri > Cypriniformes > Cyprinidae > Labeo > Labeo calbasu. The sequence continues at coordinate 44,600 of JAHKKF010514753.1, forward strand.
GTCATCCAAGATGTTCATGTCTTTCTTTCTTCATTGGCAAAGAAATTAAGGTTTTGAGGAAAACATTCCAGGATTTTTTCTACATATAGTTGGACTTCTTTTGCAATTCTTTTGGCCTATACAGTTCTGACAGCTGAATGACAACATCCACACATATCAATAGAAACCAAGAAATGTTTGAAGAACACATCTTAGAAACACTTTCCTCATTGTTTTGTCACCAAAATAGATGTAGAGTTGTGATTGAGTGTCACTTCTGAAGTGACTTTTATTCACTCCCTACATTTTTGAACCACAGACTTAGAGATATGTCAGAAAGAAAACAAATACAACCGCATATCTTCCATATTCCAGCCAATATTACATGTAATAAATAAAGATTGTCATTACTGTAAAAAAAAAAAAAAAATCATTTTGACGGAAAAGTTCCAGAATGAAAATTTTCTGATAATTTTATTTACCCCCATGTCATCCAAGATGTTCATGTCTTTNTCAGAAAGAAAACAAATACAACCGCATATCTTCCATATTCCAGCCAATATTACATGTAATAAATAAAGATTGTCATTACTGTAAAAAAAAAAAAAAAAATCATTTTGACGGAAAAGTTCCAGAATGAAAATTTTCTGATAATTTTATTTACCCCCATGTCATCCAAGATGTTCATGTCTTTCTTTCTTCATTGGCAAAGAAATTAAGGATCCAGGATTTTTCTCCATGTAGTTGGACTTCAATTAGGATCAACGGGTTGAAGGTCCAAATTGCAGTTTCAATTTAGCTTCAAAGGGCTCAACACAATCCCAGCTGAGGAATAAGGGTCTTATCTAGCGAAACAATTGGTCATTTTGTTAAAAAATATATATAAAAATGATATACTTTTTAACCACAAATGCTTATTTTGCACTAGCTCGACAATGCATCTTCATGTATTTCGTAATCACGTTGGAAAAGTCATGCGCAGTTAGTTCTTCGTCTATGTACTTCAGTTTAAAAAGGTAGGATAGGTCAAAAAACTTCAAATTTGTCTGACATTATTTTACCTTTTTTGTAAAGGGTGTTTGACTTCTACATGACTCTTTGCATGTTCGCATTACAAACACTGGGTCGGAATTCTGCCTACAGCTCGCTATGTGATTACGTAATGCGTGAATACAGGCATTTGTGGTTAAAAGTTATATAAATTTGTATTTTTCTTAGAAAATGACAGGTCGTTTGATAGATAAACCCTTATTCCTCGGCTGGGATCGTGTAGAGCCCTTTGAAGCTGCATTAAAACGGCAGTTTGGACCTTCAACCAGCTGTCCACCATTGAAGTCCACTAAATGGAGGAAAATCCTGGAAAGTTTTCCTCAAAAACTTAAACATTTTAATTCTGGAAATGAACTTCTCCTTTAAAAAGATGTATTAAATCAGTAGCCAAACTATGAAATGCTGTTATCACAGACACCAATATTTGCATGTAGGATTTCAGCAAAGATTGAGAGAAAATTGCTTGAAGGTCTGACTATTTTTGTGACGCACTGTATACCCAGGTGACGACAGTGCCACCCAAGTCTAATGCTATTAATTACCACAGATGTTTCCATGAGTCTGCTAAACAAGACACCACAAACTTACTTTATTTATGTTTTCTGGCATTGCTGCATTTTTCCAAAGAACAATTTTTTCCACCATTGATTGGGGTTGTTTAGTCTGTCGGACCTGTGGTGTTGGGTTCACTGTTTTATATATCGTGTCACTTTTCGTGATCTAATTACCAAATAAAAGAGCTGATATAACATTTCTGAGTGACTAGCACTGTCAAGTGGGGTGGTCCAGCATTTACATTTCTAGTATCTACATTTACATCTTTCCCGCACCTTTTAACCTTTGCGTTCTGGCTGGGTTTGAGGGCTTCAACATACCTCCGTTGTGTTTGGAATATGATCTGCCACATTGCGTATTTGGGCGGGTAGGGGAGAGAGCATAAAATATATCATAGAATATCATATCAAATGAAAGTCAAATGTTTGAGATGTTGCAGTAAACCTCACCGGGATGACTGCACCCATCCGAGTTTGTTTAGCAATCTGTTAATGTAGAATAATAAATAAGCCACCGCACTCTGAAATGTACACGTATCAATGTCCGATGTGAACAAGAGAGAGATTGTAGGATTGTTTATTGGCCGGTGGCAATAAGTGAGAAGATGCCAGTAACCGAACTATTTATAATTTGGTTTTTCAGTAATATTAAACACAAACTGACGCACATCCTAAGTCCCATTCAGTTTTTTTACTGATCCAGTATATGAAATGTTGAAATGTTTGTTATCTCAGTAGGCACACTCCTTGTAAGCAAAATTTAGCTCAGCGAATAAAGTTCACCTCATGTAAGCTACCAGAAACGAGAATTTCATAGCAATTCTTTTGGCCTATACAGCCTGTTCTGACAGCTGAATGACAACATCCAAACATATCAATAGAAACCAAGAAATGTTTGAAGAACACATCTCAGAAACACTTTCCTCATTGTTGTGTCACCAAAATAGATGTAGAGTTGTGGTTGAGTGTCACTTCTGAAGTGACTTTTATTCACTCCCTACATTTTTGAACCACAGACTTAAAGATATGTCCAAAAGAAAACAAATATAACCGCATATCTTCCATGACTTTGGATTTTGGCTGAATGTGTTGAATAGGCTCTTTAGATGCACTTTTCTGTAGCGATATGGAAGTTGCAAATTCTTCTAGGCTTAAGTGTGCATGTCAAGAGCTGATATATAAACACTTTAAAAAGTGCTCACATTCTCCTGGTCCCCATCTCTCACAAGCCTCCTTTATTTCACGGCCTGTCCTAAATCTCTCCTGCTCACAACCATGTTCCTCCCCTTGACAAAGACCCTTAGGGGTGGCACTGAAAGGCCTACAGCTACAATACACAGTAAATTTTTTGATACAATGTAACCACAAAGAGGTGCTAACAAAAGAGAGAGATGACAAAAAGGACAGAGGAGTCACACAGAGTGCCTTGATGAAGGTTTTTTATGCTGTGCTCGTTGAGCAGCCCTCAGCCCTTCACTCCTCTACCCGTGTGCTTGCTTTCATCAAATAACTCAACTGTTTCTTACTATCAAAGCCAACAAGTTAAGCCAAGAGATATTAAACTGTCTCCTGAAGAAAAGCTCGAAGCTACTGGAGTCATTACCCATTCCGCAATTCCACAGAAAGCACCACAGATTTCCACAGAATTGGACCACCCATCATTTACCAAGTCCCCCACCCTATTTATGAAATTTTTTGGCTTAATAATTATGTTTTCAATTACCAATAAGTGTCTAGTAGTGTTACGTTTAACACGTCTAAATCAAATTCCACACATTTACAGCACTAAAAACATCCACAGCTCTTACCGAACACTTAAATTTCTCAATCCCAGTGTTGATGATTCCTACCTTGGTAGGTAATGTAGAACGGGAACTGGGATCATGGCTGGCATGTTGTGCCAAACTGTCCTTGGATGGATAAAAAGAGAAGTTGGGCAGCTGATGTGTTCAACCTCCCATTCAAGCTACAGGACAGTCTTAAACTAATAAGCTGGGGCGTTCTTTTAATTTATCAGTCTGTGTTTTATGCAAGTGGCCTCACAGAGCTGATACATTCCCACAGTGCCTGTTGACCCAGCTGTCTTTGTCAAGTGCCACGGCAGCAGGTGTTGTTTTCACGGCCACCCTGCCAGTAATACAAACTGTTTAGTAGCGCCGCTGACCCCGACGTCATTAACAGTGTTAGTCCAATCCTCTGGGGAGCGCCTCTTTCTCTCCTTTCCCTCCCTCCCTCTCTTTCTTTTTTCACTACCCATCTCTATTTCTTTCTGTCCCTCATCTTTTCTGTCTCTCTCTGTTTTTTAACAACGCAACAGCCTGTCACAACAACACAAAAAACCCCAAAGTGTGGATGAGAGACAAGGGAGACCTGATATGGCTGCTGAAAGTAGTTGAGGGGAGCATGGGAACTGCACCCCCACTAGACCCCCCAGCACATCCTGCCACAATTCCCTTGTTACCACCCTATTCCTGCCATCAGTCACTGAAGCTGTCAGTGGTACTCTGAGGTCCAACATCCCACTCTCTCACATTGACACTCCCAAGGCTGGTTCATACAATGCTGACAAGCACCAACATCCAGCGATTGTTGGGTTTCATTGATCAGTTTGTTAAACCTGATGGCATATTACCAACATCAATTGGTCTGATTTTTTTAAAACAAATTCCAACAAATACTGACAGAGTAAGACTTATTTGTGAACGCCTAGAGGCATCTGCGAGCTTTCTGAACCTGCATAGACAGCAACACAACTGACAAGTTCAGTGCCCAGACAGGTAGTAAGGACATCGTTAAAATAGTCCATGTGACATCGGTGGTTCAACCGTAATGTTATGAAGCTACGAGAACACTTTTTGTGAACAAAGAAAACAAAAATAATTTTCTGCAACAATTTCTTCTCTTCCGTGTCACTCCTCGACGTGTGTTCACGAGAGAACCACAACGTATGTGTGTAATGCTGCTGACACAGGACCTGGCATTCTGACCATAGACTGCAAAAAAAGATGGACGACACTCTTTCACTCTGTTCCATTGAAGAAAAGTGAAGTCACCAATAGGGTGCAGGGACATATTGTGCTGATTTGGGACCAGAGTCTACGCAGTAGTGAACTCTGGACCCGAGTCTGCACAGTAGAGAGCGAAGTGGAGCCGCGTCCCGCCCACGCTCCCACAGAGACGATCACAGGCACACGCCCCTAATTAGCCTGACTGCTCCAATTTTTGTCTGCTGTCAACTGTCACACTCACGTTTTTATAACATCACATAACTAAAACCAAACTTATTTTAAAAAACGAACACTTGAATTTACATCAGCGTGATAAAAGCTACATAAAATGACTATATAAAATGACTATAAAATATATTTTAAGTAAAATTTAATGATCTAGACTGTCTCACATCCCATTAGATTACATTGAGAGGGTGAGGTTTATGACCTATATTGAGACTAGCCACCTGGGGGCGATCGAAAAGTCTTAAATTTTTAAGACTTGGTTTTGACATAGAACCCGGATGAACTGTGCCTTGTTTACAAGCAAAGAAGACGCACACCGTACATAAAATTATCGTAAGTTGTCTGAAGATTTAGATGGAGACCATTTTTTGCCCAGCCTTAAGCCCCGTTCACACTACATGCGACAGGCAGCGACAAAGCGGCACGATCCCATTCATTTCAATGGAGAGCTGGCGATTTCCGGCGACAAGAGCGACATCGAGCTACAGCGGCC